>WAAG01043309.1:0-20990 GCA_013390105.1 Tichodroma muraria | reverse complement strand
CGGCCCATTCCCCGGCCCATTCCCAGGACCGGCCCCCGGCCTAGCCCCCGGACCGCCCCCTCGTCTCTCTCGAGGAACGGTCGCTTCCCGAAGCGTTGGCGACCTCCGGTCTGGGCTCCCCGCCCCCGTTTCCTGTTATCTCAGCAGGGCTTGGCAGCCCCGTGCGCAGGGCGGGGCCGGGGGGTTCCGGCCGGGAGCGGGCGGGGCGCGGCGGCTCCTGTTAAACGTGCCCGTGATCCCGAGTTTCTGCACCACGGGCTGCTGCTGGAAAGTGCCTCTAAGGGGGTGGCTTTTCTTAAAGGAAGACGATTCGTCTCCTGCCGTTTTTTGTGTAACCCATGATCTGTGCATCCCGCTGAGGAGGGCGGACATCAGATAAGGACAGCAGGCTGCATCTTTCCCCTGTACACTCTCCGTGGAATCAAAAATGCTGAATTTTACCCGAGGGATTTGCTTAGCTTTAAGAGAAGGCAAGCTGCCCCTTCCAGGAGGATGCAGAAACAACAGGGAATCCAGCGTGAACTTCACATCCCAAGCCATCTGCAAAGCTAGTTTTCCTTCCCAGACGTTTCCTGTGGAGTCACAGAGAAGCCCTGAACAATGAGCACCAAGATTCTGGGAAACACTCCTGTTCTTTGCAAATAAAGACGTATCTCAAAAAGAGCCTGAGCTCAGATTCTCGGATCAGAATATCTAGTTCTTGCTTTGCTACTTACAAAACATCCTCACTGTCTGAAAGCAGGAGCTGCGTAGCCTCCCCGCGGGGAAGAGCCCTTGGGCTGAGCACCACATCCTGGTGCCACTTCAGCAGGAGACCTAGGAAGCCTGCAGCAACTCTCCCCAGCTGAGCAAACACAGGAACCTCTTGATACGGGAGAATGAAAAAATCAGAAGGACAGCTTTTCCCATGCCCCTTCCTGGCTTTATGCCTGGGCATGATGGAGATAAATTACACACATACATGCAGCTGTGAGCAGGAAAGAAATTTTCTGTGCGCCAGTGTATGACAAGGACACAAATGAAGCAGTCCTTTAGATTGCACAGACAATATTGCTCAGCTGTGCAGTGCTGTGGATTCACCAAAACAATGTAGCAGTCTCTGTTTAAGGAGCATTCTCCTCTGTTTCATCCCAGTCCAACTTCCAGTTACATAAAGAACAGCAACACCCTAGAGCTATTTACTCACGTGTTCTTGGAGAGGAGGTGATTATTACTGCTGGTGGCTCTCAGAAGAAATGTATGTGAGATAAGATCTAAGGAGAAAATGAAAATGAGCAATGGTCATTTGGAAACAGGCTGTTCTCTGAGGGTGATACTTTCAAGCAAGTGTTGATTGTGGGGTCAATGAGAAGCTGAGTGGGAAGGAGGTTGATATGAATAAAGCTCACACAATGAGAGGCTTGACTGAAGCTGAAAAGTTTATGGGCTTCCTCATAAAATTTCCACTGCTCCCTTGTTACAGGGCACATTGGAAAGATCATATGAGCAGCTTATCATGAAACAGTTTATGTCACTGTTTTCTGATCCTGGTAGAAAGCAGAAGAATCCGTGCTTATTTTAAGCAGAGTTTTGAACCCAGAGGTGGAGGGAAATTTTAAAAGTAACATCTTTGAAGAGAATGAAAGAGAAAACGTCATTGCAGGGTCACATTACAAATGCAGAAAACACTATTTGAAATATGAACAGTTCATGACTGTTAAACCAGGCATTGACTGTGGGTTCCTCATTTTCCCATTTTCCTTTTTATATTAATCTCATCTGCATGGCTTGGGCCCACAGGCAGCCTTGCACACCTGTGATGACAAATTGCATCCATCCTCCTCTGTTCCTCGAAGGCTCAGCTCTGAAGGAGAGGCTGCTGCCTGCTGCCAGGACAGAAATGGTCGCCTGCACAGATGGGCTCCAGTCTCAGCCAGGACGTGCACAGACGAGGGGCAGCCAGAAACTGTTTCTTAAACCCCATCTCATCTGTGATTTGCCTTTCGAGCCACAGGCAGGTAGCTAACGCCCATCTGAGCTCCAGGGGCTCTGGGAAGGCCCCAAAAGCAAGTAAGGGGATGTCATGGGCCTTTGGGGTTTGCATATGGGTGCAGATGGGGATTTAATGTTCACATAACCTTTATCAGCCTTCAACACTGCAGAAGGACCTGTCCAAAAACCTTTGAATAAATTGAACAGTAAATTCACAGAGCAAGATACTTGTGTTCCATTACTGGGTCTGCTGTATTGCTGTCTCACATATTTTGGCCTCTGTGCTTCAGTTTTCCCCAGAAAGCTGCAGAACAATACTTCTGTTCATCCTTTTTTGCGTATGGCATTTTTTAAATGCAGTTTTCAAGGATCAAAGCTGTGGTCAGAACTCCCAGTATGGCAGTGTTCCTTTTTTTGTTAAGTACCTGACATCACACCTAGTGCACATTTTGGCTAGGCTGACATTCATTTTCTTCTCTGTTGTGGTGGAATATCAGTTTCATCCATGTGAAGCTTCAGGATATGATTGATCTAAATGTATGTTTTTACAGAGCATGTGCAATATCCAGATATTATGGGCAGTAATTAGGAATTAATTTGAACCAGTTATAGAAGAGTTTATTAAAGAAATTATTGAAGTAGTTTGTAATTAATATACTAATATAAATTTAAAATACACTTTTGCTTTTATTTTAAATGAACAAGCAATGGCAAACAGCAAAATAATCAGCTTTGTTAGATAACTTCGTTGTACTAAAACAGTAATTAAAACCCAACTGTGTTCTTTATATCACTAATGGGAATCTTCAAATTAATCAGATGCTTTTTTCTGCCTGTTTTGCAATGCAAGCAACATAATCAGATTTTTGAAAACTGAAACTTAATTCTCTGTTTCAGTGGCAAAGATGGATGAAATAAAGGCAGATGGGTCTTCTTGAACTGAAAAATTTATTGAACTCCAAACACTTTTTCAGCAAAGACACATTCATATTTCCTGGTTGAGAGGTAGAAGCAACCAAAAATATGTAATAAACCGGCACTGTTGTTTAGTGAAGCTTCTGTTGATTTGAATAGGTTCTGTATGATACTGCTAGGCTATTAATACGTGAAAATTACATACCTTGAGCCACTGTTTAAAGATGTATCATATTTCCAAAAGTCTGGTTTAAACATAAGCAAAAGCAAGGAAGTACAACAGGGATATTGGAATCTACCTGTATTTTGGGGGGACTTTTGAACCTTAGTTTTGTTACCAAAAGTATGGACATGCTCAGGTCCAAGCTGCTTATGAGCAGCTTTATCCAGGATATCATCAGATAGCCAGGGAGACACATAGGAGAAGGAGACTGCCAGTTGAGAAACAGTTGAGCCTGCTCTTTTCTTTTGTTTAGAAGTGTAAACACATCTTAAGACAGCAGTGTCTGTGCAACACGTTGCAAATGCATACAAAATGCCTCTTCTGAATGGATTTCTCCTTCTTCCAGGGAAGCATTCATAGAAAGAAGGGGTCAGTAAAAGCTCAGTTGGACTCTCCATGACCAGTGACTGTTGTATGACTGCAGCATCTTATGCTCAAAGACCATGGTAATGACCACAGTAATGACCACAATTGTTCATTTGATAGAAGAAAACCTTTTTATTGAAAACCTTATTTATTTACCCAGTAAACTAGATGGCTAATTCACTGGGGCATGTTTAATGTGATGGAATTTGCCCCAGTTGCAGCATCTGGAAGTTAACATTACAGAATGAATGAGAGGTGCCTGAGTGTCTGTGCTGCCAGTGAGAGCTCTGTGTGACTGTGTGACACTGTGGACAGTGTGACTGGTGCTAGCTGGTGCTCAGCACGTACAGCTGGGAGCTAAGTCTCCAGGCATCCATTTAGGTGCTTGTAAACAATGTATTCTTCTTGCTCCTCTAATGATGGATGATTTCTTCTTCATTCTGCTAGAATAAGGTATTTATTGACGAACATCATCGAGTAAATGCTCCTGCACATTGCAGGGGCGTTAGACTGGATGACCTTTAAAGGTTCCTTGGAACCCAAACTATTCTGTAATTTCAGATTTACCTTCTTGCATCACCTCCAGATTTGTGGGCATTGCAAAACCTGTATTAGAATTGCTGTAACTTGCAATACATTAGTAGTGTGCAACTCAAATTTCTTCTGTTTAGGATAGAGTGTGGACTGGAAGCCAAGGAGTGAGTAAAAGTACATTTCAAAACAAATAAATCCATAAATGTAAGTCAAGACAATTAATGCTAAGGCATAATCAATCCTATCTGACCAGTGAATAAACTCACTAAGCAGCTAACAGAGAAGAAACTGGAATTCCTGTATGCATACAAGAAGAAATCTATTTCATAGAGGTTATGGAGCTTTTCTCCCTTTGGGTTTGTGAGGGAAATAGCCTCACACTAACTTCCTATATGCTACTAAAGATTTTCTGTTTCATTTACACTTTTATATTCTATTCTTATATAAGGCAGTTACCCTAGGAAAGTAACGCAGGTGATAAATCTGGGCAGAAAAACTTTAACCTACACCTCAGTTTTCTTCCATGGTTTACTGCTCTGCTAATGCAGGAACTGAGCTGGAGAAGGAGCTTTGAGCATGTGTATGAGATGATAGCAACCATTTGCCCTTACTTAGGTCAGTCTACTCTTATCCCTGTATTTTAATAACTAGGTTTCCAGCAGGGCAGGATCTTTGCTAAGATAGAAGATCTTGTCCTTATATTTGTTTTCTGCATAGATACTCTCTTTTCTTGGGTATTTCTTTTTAAGATGGCTTCAGATTTCAATCACTACAATATGTGAGGGTCTCAGATGAATTTTTTTTTTTTTGTTCTATATGAAATGGGAAAGACTTTGCTGTTTGGGTTTTTTTTGTTTGTTTGTTTTATTTTCAAATCCCAGTTGCAAGGGGAGCTCTGATTCTCAAACACAGTGAGCTGCCCAACTCCTACATGGCAGAAATTCTTCTGTGTGTTGGAGGGTCTGAGCATGACTTGATTGGAATCACTCAGAAAGCACATGGCTGACTGAGGAATCTGGACTATGAATTGGCCTCCTGTGTCTCCAGTGAAAACTGACTTGGTGTGCATGCACTGAACAGGCCACCAGCAGCAAGAGGTGAAGATAAGTGACCAGATGGGTTTGGAGAGGGTGCTACATCTCAGCCTAGGGCCTTTAATGAGTCTAACCTGATCCTCTCTTTCAGCATGGCACTACATTATGGCATGAATTATTAAATTGTACTGAAAAGAGGCAGTTCATTGGTAGATATTAAAATCCAAAACAGAATTGCATTTTCAGGATGTGTGAGGAATAGAGAAAAGAAGGTGTGTTCATACCAAACATTTTTTAGATGAATATATTGATGTCATTACTCCCCATTTCTGACTCAGAGCCCACAGTGTATGTGTATGAGGTGATGAATTTTTCTTGACTGCACTTGCTGAAAGAACTTTTTTAATCTTCACTTAAAGTATAAAAGCACATCTGCTACAGTCTTTACACATCTTGCTTTTCCTTTTAACCCACAAAATATTCCCCTTAAATTTTAATTCTAAAGACTACAGTATAAAAACCTTTTTTAAATGGGACATACCTTTTGGACAATCTGACATTTTAATGGAACAAAATCTTCTCTAAAATCTGCTGTAAATCTGGTCCTGTTTTATTTAGCAAAATAGACACAGCATTGAGTACCCATTTTTGGATTTTTTCTTTGTAGCACAAATAGGTTAAAATGAAATTCTTCAAGCATTAGTGTGACAAGGGGGCAAAAATGCTACCCGTAGAAAACCTACAAAGAGGTTTATTTAAAAAGCAAACACCTTGCACTTTCAGGGACAAAGCCTGAATGAACAGCTGCAGTCTCAAAAATGCCTTAAACTGAGGGGTTTCGCTTTCCTTAGGACCACTAAAAAAGTGAATTTCCCAAAGAAAAAAGCTTATGCATTGAGACCATTCTGCTACTGGGTGCCCAAGACACAATCAGGAGTGTTACCTCTAGGTCACCAGCCTACGCAGACATTCATCCTGGTTAGACAGTGTGCCATGCACTTAATAAAGGTCTTCTTTCATCCCCTGCAATCTTGTGTAAACTGTCACTTCTCTGGAGCTTTGCAAAGTGTGAATTCAAGCATGCAAACTCTTAACGACACAACAGGAACTTGTACCAACACAATCTGGCTACCCTGTTAAGGTCAGGCCTGGAGTTCACTGTCATACTGTTGGAGACACCAGTCACCAGTAAACTCCCAAATGATGCGTTCGTTCAGGGATACATAAATAAAAAAAAAGTTCATTTGAGTGACAGAAGATACCAATATTTACATATATTCCAGTACTACCAAGTACTGAAACACAGTAAAAGCCTTCGGAAATGAGATATATGGGGGTCTTCACCTGCTGAATTTGTACTGAAGTCGACAGCTCACAGTTAAGTCTGTAGCAGAAAGAAGAATAGAAGCCCTCATCTGTGCTTTCATATATAACTGCATTTTCTCTGTCCCTACATATGAACACCCCACATCTGCTCACTCTTACCCACACTGCGTGGGAAAAAGTAGTTGTGCCACTTGTGCTAATTCATTTTGATATAGCTTGGTATCAGATATATTTAGGATGGTAACAATACCCTAACATAGTTCTCTATTACCCTGCCCCAAATCCTCAGCTGAGGATTTATTTATTCTCTGCTTGGACATGTTTACTCAACAAGTAGAAATGATTCTGCACTGCCAACCACTCATGACATTTGTGACACTTTAATGGCAACTGCAATTTCCTTTCATGCAAAGGAAGAGTTTTGGCAGCACAGCTCAGGAAGAGGGATCATCTTTTCTTAAAAAGAAACTGTCTCGGGAAGAAAATCCCCATTTTGTGATTGTATTTGAGATTTTTTTTTTCTACAAGAAATTATCAAAGTTTTTAATTAAATAAAATTAAAACAATCAATGATAAATTTTGGAGTAGACAGAAGCTTTGTGCTTGTGGTACACAGCAAGGATATAAAAAGTCAGTGATTAGTCCTGATAAAGAGACTTTGGATGCTGTCTTTCCTCCATTTCTCCAAAAGTCTTTGTAACCCCATTTTTAGATCCTTCACATACAATACAGGAGAGTCATGTTCAACTCTTTGCTCTGATGTATATTTAAATTATTTAAAGAGCTCCAACGAGGTCAGTAAAGGAAATCTTTATTTCCTTTATTTTATTTTTAGGGACACACTAATCCCTAACCTTTGTCATCCCCTCTTCTCCTCCCTCCCTCTTCCCCCCCAAATAATAGTCTTTTTGGTCAAAGTGACTTCTAACGCCCTTTGCAAACAGTGTCACACCAAGTGCTGGATGTGGAACTCACACCAAGCAAATGTGCTGTTCACCATCTCACATGTCTGTAAGAGACTTACTCCTACCTGGATATTCCGGCATGGAACGAAGAAAACCCTTCCTTGACTAAACTGGCCAAAAATATTGATATGTTCCCATGAAACACTTCTTTTGAGATATGAACCATTTTTAGTTTTCGTGAGAAGCCCTGGGTCAGCTCTAACCACCACCTCTTTGCACACTTGGTGTTACACATAGCACATCTAAAGGGAACCCATCTTATCAAGAATTCTGTTGGTTTCTGACTTTTTGGATGTTTTTTTCTGTTCCCACTGTAATTTTCCCCTTATCCCAGATGGGGCTAGCTTCTTGTTTCTCCTGCCATCCAGGAGAAAAGCTTAGCTCCTGGGACACTAACACCCTTCAGCTTTTCACTATTGTCCCTGCAAGTGCAGCAAACACTCTGCTGTCACTGGTACAATGACATAAACTTGCCTGCACCCTGCATGGTGTTCATTCAGCAGATGTCAAAGTTCTAGACCCAACATGAGAAGCAAAGCTTGTGATGAAAGAGCTTCTTCCAATTTTTTAATAAAAGCTTTGTTCACCCTGTCTTCTTGACTTGGCAGTCTATAGAAGACTCCTACCACTCTGTCTCCTTTGTGACTTCCCTCTTGATCCCATAAACTGTTGATGGACTTGTCATCTTTCCCGTGCCAAAGCTCCATGCAGCTGAGCTGCCTCGCTGTGTGCAGCAGAGCCCACCGGAGCGCTGGAGTCACGGGGGATATCCCGCAGCGTCCTGGCAGGAGCACTGACTGAAGAAGCAGCTTTGATTCGACAGATCAGAAGCACTGTCGCAACTGGGCAAATGGTTGACTGCCCAAAGGGTTTTCTCAGAGGTCTCCTGGTTCTTAGCTCTGACCCAGAGATGATCAGTCTGGTAACTGGTTTGATAAAGCCATGCAGAGAGATGGCACTTTCATGCTTTCCTCTACTTACAGAGCAGTAATCAACTGCTGTTAGGTCTCTTTTTAGGCAAGCAGCTCCTACAGCAGTTCAACAAATGGGAGATGTTCTGATAAAGAGCAGACTAAATTTGCTCATTCTGTAGCTAGTGGAAATGTAACTTTCCTCAGTTGCTTTCAGGTTGTGATGTAGCTTTTTAAAAGAGCATCTTAATCCACTGTTTGGCATTGCAAGTTTCACACATGGACCATCTGCCTCTTGTTTACCCTCTTCTCTCTGGTCCTTCTCTTTCATTCTCACCTCATATTAAATTTCTGGCTGAAGATATGCTG
This sequence comes from Tichodroma muraria, assembly GCA_013390105.1. Taxonomy (NCBI): domain Eukaryota; kingdom Metazoa; phylum Chordata; class Aves; order Passeriformes; family Sittidae; genus Tichodroma; species Tichodroma muraria. The sequence continues at coordinate 12,376 of WAAG01043309.1, read as the reverse complement.
AACAGTTGGTCCAAACAGCAGAGCCACCTGACATCTGTTTTCAGAAAACAAAGCTAATCAATTGACAACTCAAGGACCAGACCTTTTTGGGGTTTTTACATGCACTTCTGAGCAGCTACTGACAGCAGTGTTGCCAAAAAATCTGGACATAATGCTTTATAGGAGCAATGTCTCAACCTGAGAAAACTTCATGGCTATACTAAGCCCTCTTGAGCATTACAGCTATTATATTCTTAACCAGTATTAAGGACTATATACAAGTTGTTCCTTCTTCATATCTTATAGAAAATAGCATTCTGCATCACCCATGGAAAACAAAAATCATTTTATATCATAGATGATATTGTATCTGTCATCCCAGTGTGCACACAAATGCATATCTACAGCTTTCTGGTCTCTCCCAAAACAGGTACAAAGGCATACATATATGCTATAGGAAAAAAGGCCTTGGGAAAGTATTTGCTCACAGTAGCTTTAGAATACATCTGGAATTTCTATGTAATATAAAGACAATATTCAGAATTTCCTAATGAGAGAGAATACATGGAAGAATAAGAGACTAGAACTTAAATTTAGTCCCAGGTCTGACATCTCTGACAAATAATTGCCTGCCTGCACAGCAGGTACTTCAACTACAAAGCTGACAAAACACTTGGCAAGTCTCTTGAGAACTGAGTTACTTGGTAAGGCTCAAAGCCAGCATGAGTGCCACAACTAGAGCTGGAGAGTTGTCTTCCTTTACTAAATTAATTATGTATTGCCACCTACTGGCTATATTGCTATGTTAATATAACAAACCGGTGATTTCGAGGGTACAAAATCAACCACCTGTGTTTTCTCCATATGAAAATTATATACACTAATAGTAGCATAATTAAAAGTTTGTTTCCATTCTTTTTTTTAGTGAGGAAGTGATGCTTGATAGTTCTTTCTCCTTTTGCAAAGTATCTCAGTAAAACAGTTTTGTACTTTTAGAGGTTCCATCATGTGGCCATATTTGGCTATGCTAGAGGGTATTAATGTGACTTTAATAAATGTAGTTAGTGTCCTGGTCTGCCTGTACCTGCCTCTTTTTTGTCTGAGACACACAAAATGTTTCAAGGAAGAGAATATATTTTTAGTCTGTTTAACTAAAGCAGAAGAGATCCCAGCAGAAGAGCTGGTTGGGTGTAGGTACTAGAAATATAACCAGATTTAAGCAAGGCTGTGATCACAGTCTAGCTGAAGAATGGTCATGCGTTAATAAATCTACTGTATCATTTTTGCTTTTAGCAATCTGTGAATTAAACTGCACTAAAAGCGCTGCTAATTATCCAAATCTATGAAGCAGCAAAGCAGATTGGCATCACATTCAGGAGAAAAATAATTATAAGAGCACAGTTAATCTGTAAAATAATATAGTACTGCAATAATGCTTTTTTCCAAGAAAATCCAAACAAGATGTATTTCAGGGATTTCGGTAAGTGATAAAGACAAGTTGCATTTGATTCTGGTGCAACACAAGCTTTTCCAATAAAAACCCAAGAATTACACAGGATGAAGAAAATCGCCTTCTTTTACATTGGCTCTAAATTTATTCTGCCACCTTCCTCTAACTGATTGATGTTGTATCATATAAATGTTATTCTACCAATTCAGCCAGCAACGGGCTTTTTCAAAGCTTTGATGCAAATTGCATCACTTAAAAAGAAAAGTTCAAATGTGGTTTGCCTAAATTTGTATTGAAACAGGTCAGAGAGTGCTCACTGAACCTGCACCAATTGAATGGATAAAGGCAGTAACCTTTGGCTGCTAATGGAGGTAAATAGTTGCAGAAAGGAGTTTTTTATTTAAGTGCAACCAGAATCACAAGAGGATGTTTTTCACACTTCCTAAATTACAGCCTATTACACAGTGTTGTAAGGTAATTTTACCATTTAGCTTCGTCTGCAGTAAACTGAAATATCTCTACTCAAATATGAGATTTTCTAAAGAGGAGCTTCAGATACAATAATTTAGATGTATTGACTTTATATGTTCAGCTGATTTCCTTATATTTATAGATTGTTCCTGTGCAGACCACCCCTTCTAAATTTCACATATGGCTATGTCTTCAGATTTCATTAGTGTCAAACACAATGCAGTGAAGGAAAATTACATATTCAGCAGAAACCTGTATTAGATAACAACATAAATGCTCTCTTCAAAATTTGGCAGCAGCAGTAACTATTTCTAGTGGGACATGTACCAACAAGCAGTCTCAAACAAACAGCTACTTGACTTTCATAAACAGAAAACTGCTCAGTCCTTTCCTCCAATTGTTGGGATTTACTTTGAGGATTTCTATTGAAAACAGAAACTGTATTCTTGAAGCCATTCTTCAGAAAACACTTGGAGAATGAGCAGTTGATGTCAACTTATCTTAGAAAGCATCTGTAAAAACATCTATGAAGGATAAGCTGTCATGTGCCCCTAAACAATATTAGGTATTAGACCATGTCCTCTGAGAAGCTACAGTGTACTGAAGTACTATGCAAATACAGAATTACTGTGGCCTCATGGTTTGCCTCTACCAAGTAACAGCGAGGTTCTGGAAAGAGAGCAGGGTTAGATCAGATATTAGAAAAAATTCTTTACTCTGCAGGCAATGAGGCACTGGAACAGGTTGCTCAGAGAAGCTGTGGATGCCCCATCCTTGGACGAGTTCTAGGCTAGGTTGGATGGTGTCTTGAGCAAAGTGATCTAGTGGAGGGTAAAGGGTGTGGCAGGGGGGTTGGAACGAGAGGATCTTTAGAGTCCCTTCCAACCCAAACCATTCTATGATCCTATGACAGCTCTGCTGCAGCACTTAGCTTGACAAGCAGCATCATCCAAAATACTTCTTTCAGGATGACAAAATATCTATAATTTTTTATCCTGGGGTTCTATAATACAAATTCCTTTTAATCTCTCTGTACCATACTTCTGTTTTAATCTTTTCCCCGTGGTCTCTTACCTGTTGGTAACTTTTCACAACTGTGAAAGTTTCCTGTTGTAGGCAAGTAAATTTGCAGATTTTTGGCAGCTGGGAAGTTTAACAAAGTGCACAGCATGGCAAAACACGATATTTGAAATATGGTGAGGACAAAGTGCCACCTTTTGTTTCAGTACAAACACCCTTCAAAGAGAGACAGTGAGGGGAGCAGCCGCTGCGTGCTGTGTGGAATTCTCATGAAAACTAACCCGTGAGAAGCCATGGGATGGCGATCTTGATTCACACAACCACAGCTTGAACACCAGAGTGCTGAAAGACTTGTACAAAATAAGTACATCCAGTCACTTACTCTTCATCCAAATCTATAGCAAGTCAATCAATTCCTTTTCTCTCAGCCAGGGCTGGTGTTAGTAGTGCCACTAAAACCTACAGGCTGGGAAGTCTAATGTTTATCCGCCACGCAACAAGGAGGATTTTTCAGAAACATTTTATTAGAGACTTCAGTAATATTCAAAGAGAATTTAATAAACTGAAATAGTTTAAGGTACATCCAGTGACCTTATATAATAAATAATGGCACTTATAAAAACCAGCTATCAATTTTATATTCAGATTCTCTGTACTCTTTAAATTCAAATTTGTACACTTTTTTCTACTTCAGGTTTGGTTTTGGGTTTTTTTTCAGACATCATATTAAAGTCAGGGTAGCTACTGTAGAACAGGTACAGTCATAGGTATTTTATCAGGGAGAGAAACTGAGTTGTAGTAGAGAAGTGGCAATAAAATAAAGGAAGACAATTTTTTTAAAAAGTCAAAATCACACAACCATGGTGATAAGCTTGTAGTCCCCAAATCTGATTTGGATGAGTTTAATAAAGCAGGAGCTGAATTTTCTTCAGGCATGTCACAATCTGAGATCTCTGTGCATAAGCAGGAGTCAGGCAAATATGAGTCACATCAGCGAAACCACAACAAAATGAAAACCACACAATGCACCTTAAATAATACTTCAAGTTGCAGCTCTATGTTCTGACACCATACTAAGTTTTTCAAGTGCTTTCCATCTTCAGACCCATTTGAATTCAAATTCCCTTTGTGGAAGAACAGAAGACATCAGAACAAGAAATGACAACCTACAATTGTGTGGGGACAGGCCAGCTCTCATTAACCAGGCCAGCAGTATAGCATTACAATATATTATACAAGCTACCAACTGACAGCTCAAGCATAAAAGCCCAAAGAACAGCCAAAGGTGTCTCTCTGAGAGCTCTTGGGCACTGATTGCTGCTGGTGCTGCATTCGGATTTTTAGAGGATGCCTTTGGATTTTTAGAGGATTTTTAGAGAAATGTTCCTACAATGTGTATGCAGCTAATTCCACCAGTGAACTATTTTTTACCTGTAGCATACTACAGTTAGAGATCATGTTGAAAACAGCAGAAAGGCTGAATTTTCTGGTCATGACATAGGTGTTTAATTTTTGCTAAGCTCACACATTTTTAGAGAAGTATTATTTTTTGACTTATCCACACAATAAAGTTAAAATACAGATAAAGAAGTGTGGATTTACAGCCTGTTATCAATTGGAGTCTTGAAGCAGCTGTCTGTATGGTCTAAGGTAAGTTGCTGCATACAACTCTCTATAGCTGTTCAAGCAGAGAAATATCATAAGATGTCTAGACAGTTATTAAGTTCACAGCTTCATTTACTGTGCACTGACTTCTCTGTGCGAACAAGCTTGGCTGGAGCAAGAGCAGATGAGTGTGTCTAATTGACAAGTTACCAAGGAACGGGAAAAGAATGGAAAGTAGCAAAATAGAAAGTTGCAACTAAGTTGCAAGGGACTAGTGTTCATCCTATTGGCTTCTTAAAATGTATTTTTCATGTGGCAGGTGGCTGGCTGCTGCTCAGATTTTCAGACTTCAGTGCCATAAACAAATGCAAGAAGATTCCCTGATCTAATTCCTTGAAGCTCTCTAAAATGCAAATGATCCCTGACAAACAAGTCAAAGGCTTCTGCCTTACCAGGGAACTGGAAAAGAATGGAAAGGGGCAAAAGAGAAGGTTACAACTACAGCAAGACAGAGGAAGTGGCCCTGGTTCTTAGCACTAAGCAGCATTGGGACCAGGCACAGAAATGCATATGCTGTTATGTCCTATGGCATCTCCTGTGTTTGTGGGGAAAGGGAAATAGTTCTGGAAATATTCAGAAAGTTTCAATACAGCTTAGGCAAGTGAAGTTATGGCAGAGGTTTCCAATGTGTGGTCTGTGAAATCAGGAAATAGGTCTGCAAACATATCTGAGAAGAGTGAACTTAATAATGTTAGGAGGCTGCAGCTTATCCTCAGGTCTGAACTTCCACTGGGCAGGCTGGTGAAGGTCTGCAAAGCAGCACTCCATGGCTGGGGAGAGAGGCTCCCACAGGGCACCTGGACACTTCAGCAACTGCTTCAGAGTAACCTGTGAAAAAACCCATATGGGCCTGCGTAAATATGGTCAGCAAAGAAAAGCAACTCTCTGTTTGCTGTGTGGGGTCAAGAACACAGACAGCAGCTGGGGTTTCACAGGTAATTTCTCTCTTGTCCATTCTACCCTAATTTGCTCTCAGCTTACGTCTGCTCCTTGCAGCTTCCTCTACCATGTATAGTTGTCCCATTAGAATAAAAATGGTACAGTTTTACAGCTTCTGACTTTGCAACCTGTGCAAGATCCCTCTGACCAGGCAGCTCTGTGTCAATGGATAAATGGACTCAAAGAACGCATGCAGACTTCAAAAAAAGCTTCAAAAAGTTTCTGGGTAAGGAAAAAAAGCAAAGTAGGAAAACCTGAATATATAATAACTCTATTCATACATCAATTTCAATTTACCATATCAGATTATGTTGCACCTGGATGTTTGATGTTGTCAAGGATGATTTAAATTAAAGTACAGCTTATCTGTTAACACAAACCCTCACATTCCCTCAGACTCTTCAGTGCAAAGATCATATCTTTGACTTTCATGAAGTGCCTGAAAAAGAATGCTAAAAAGCCATGAAAAATACTAATATTATCTTTGGAAACAGTGATGTGATATATGAAGTGAAATAACACTGAATATATAGGGCAAAATTCTTTATATTTGAGGACAAGATAATAAAAGCAAATGAAAACAGGATAATTCCATTTTTTACCATGATTTCAACCCATACACTGAAGCTATATTTAATCTAAGCTGATGTCATGTTCAAACCATAGCAAAAATTTTCACGTCAGAAAGAGAAAACTGCAATTTTTAGTCATTACATTAAAAAACTGATTCTGTAGCTGGTTAATCTATGATGAATGCTTTTGTTTGCTGTAAAAAAACCCACAATCAACCAACTCTGCTTTAATCTGGTGATGCTAATTATTAAAAACTCTGTTTTAGTATGCTTAAGTGATGTTGCCCGTGGAGACTAAGAGAAAAATCACACTACATCTGAATTACTCTTTACAACTGTCATGTTTTAGAGCTCTGAAAGCTTAATCTTCACATTAAAAGGCCTAGTCTATCCCAAAATTCTCATCTTCAAGGCCAAAAAGAAATAATAGAAGAACTCATGGAACATGATATGAACATTAGCATATTTAAAATGTGAAAACATTATCAGATGGCCATAGCAGATGCCATCAAAAAGTAGAGCAGAACAAGATATGTGTAGTAGTAATTGAACAAACACTTCCCTATCTGGAACCAGTTGTGATTTTTAGAAAATCCATAACAGCTGCTCTAGAGCAGGTTAATGATACTGCTAGTCCAGATCCCATTCCTACTGCATCCCCACACTGTTATTTTACAGTATTTGAAACAACGAATTCTCAGCGACCCCTTCAGAACTTACAATGCTGGACCTTTACAAGGAAACACAAGGGATGTTTATGGTGCTTCTCAAAGAAAGAATTCAACCAGAAGAGTCACAGACTCCTCTTGACACTCAAAAATGCTACTGACATCCCAAAAGGCTTCTTAAACAAACAAGGAAAAGATAGACATGAAGTAAGATAGTAGTATATCAGGGGGAATGCTTTTTGGCTTTTCATGTTTAATAGGAAACTTAATTGTATAAATATGATATGCATCAAAAATTGAATCAGAGAATATTACATTATGGGAAAGATTTTAAGTTAAGGTTATTCTCCAGGAATATGACCACGATATCATATTCCAAAATGTATTCAGGTAGTCTGCAGAGTGAAAGCACATAAAGTTTGAGGAAATTATTTTGCTACACTAGTAATGAATTAAAAATGTCTCATGGGTACTTGAATAGACTCGTGCAACTTCTGGTAAAATCAGGAGTAGAAAGGAAACAGAGACCACCCAACCACTCCTGGAAGCTTCCTCGTTTTCCTGGTTTTTGGTCTTTTTTTTCTTTTTTGAGTGAAATTTACATCTTCTGGAGAGGCCATGGAAAGAATATGAAAGCATCAAGTGTCCTGATGATTCACTCTAATCAGGGACTCCATCTTGTGGCCACCGCATAAGGTGAGGGCTGAGGGCACCAGCCAAGTCACGTGAGGTCACCATGCACTTGCATGATATCTCCCAAAATCTCCACTAAAGTTAATTCTCCTCTTCCCACAATTCTGGAAGGAGTGCAGCACCAGGCTTGACTCATAAAAATTTATGCTGAACTCAAGAGGATTTAGGTATTTTTTTCTCTCCACCCATGATTCTTGGGATAGTTTTTCCTGAAGCATTCATGAATTCTAGAATCTCAGGCAATGGTAGTCTTCTGTCCAGGAGTATAATTATCTGAGAGAAATATGAAAGGTGTTTTTCTCTTCCTACTGTTACCTACCAAGTGAATGACTGCTTCCACTAAAAGCTTGTTGAAACACAAGAGCCTTGCTCGGCCCCTCCATTGAGGGATTGAAACTTACACGAGGAAGAGGCAAAGGGCAAATCGTGTGTGCTGCTCCTGCCTCTGAGCAGGAATCCTGGGGGGCACAGACTGAGCACAGGACCCCTGGCAGCGGGAATGTGGTGGATTCAGGAGTGGAGGAAGAAAACTGAGCTTCTCACAGAACCGTCTGCTCTTAGCAAAAGGAGAATAGGGAAGAGCGGGCAATGAGGCAGATCAGAGACAGGGGTCGGACGCAGTGTCTGACACTCAGAGCAGCGCCCTTTTCCGGGATGCTGCCAGGGAGCTCGTGCTCTGGGATGCTGAAGGTATGCACAGAGCAGGAACTTAGCGAGCCAAGAAGCATTAATGCATTTTGCCTAATGTCAGTATGAGAGGAAGGCTGTAGCTGAGGTTATGTTGCCATGGAAGCACAGAAAAAACAGAGCAAAGCAGCTCTCCTATGAGATTGGCTGTTCTTTAATTTGAGGTGTTGGCCAACAGATGCTGCTCTGTTGTACTTGCACAGCAGTGCAGCTGCTAGCACTGAACTTCAGGAATATTCAGAACTCAACAAGGACCTCCTGGGTCCTTCTCAGTCCAGTTTACACTGCTCTTTAGTGTGGGAGATGTTGTGTTTTCTAATTTATAATTTCCATCTGGAAATTTATTTATTGACCTACTGTGCCTATCCAAAGCAATTGTGGGCAATTGAATGCACTTTGAGAACTCCTGAGAATTCTCACTTTTGAAAAGCCACATACAAAGCTCCTCACTGGAAGAAAGTCACATTTTGGCAGAGTTATCAATTGGTTAATGGCTTTGTTTCATCATAGAAAATGGGGCCAGAGACCTGAGAAACAAAGGAAGTCTTTTAATAGCAAAGCAAAGTGAAAGCTGGGAATTGCTTCAACCCAGTATTGTGAGGACTGCAAATTTTTACAGTGTAATCAAACATAGCAAATTAATTCTATGCTTCTGTTCCTTGCTATTTTTTCCTTAGTCACTCTATTTTCAGTTACTTCAAGGCCCATTAGTTTATTTTCCTCTTAGATGAATTTTTTTCAGCTGCATGTCCTTCTTAGCTAGACACAGGGTATTTTTAAACATCACTTTTGGGGACTCCTAATCTTTGCATTGCTGTGGATAAACCCATTTAAAGACTGACAAACAAACCTCTACCACTCGATGAATCCTCCAAACACATTTCCATTTGTGTTATTTCTTCCACTTTCATATATAATCTGTGGCTCATTACTAGTCCTGACAAGAAAAATGCATCCACTACCCCACCAAAAGGGTACAATATGCGTGTCTGTAGATTATGGCTTTCTTTTTTATATATAAAAAAGGAAGTTACTGGAGTAACTGGTTATATTGGAGTTAACTGTATGTTCCTTTATTCATAATTCTAATATACATAATAAATAACTGCAGCTGTCATGAGGTTCATGTCTGATTGGCGGATTACCATCTTAGAATGCAATAATGCGCACATTTCCTAGATAAGGCAGAGCTAGAGATAAGCATTTTACTTTTGAGTAGAGTGACCAGAATGAAGAGACTAAACAGCTCAACTTCATTAACTTGCCTTTCATAGACCTTTTAAACCATTATTATGCTTTTATCAGTATCAATTTTCAGCAATTTACCATTTCATTTAAACTGGAAGGAGCTGTACAAACAAAAGAAAGAAAAATTACTTTTCTGAAAGCTGAATTACTCATCCTTACAGATGACAATGAGTGCTTGCTAAAACTCAGGAGCTTCTCTTCTCCTGCTTCCCGTTCTTTTTGATTCTTGCACAATTTTCCTCTCAAAATTGCCTCTGACATAAGCTTAACTCTCTGTAATAGTTGTTGTGGTTTATGCTTTGACAAGATGCAAGATTAAGAGAAATAAGTTTTTTAGATCTTGTTTTCTAATTTCCAGATTGCTGGTCTTAAGATAAATTCTGAACTTTGTGAAGTGCAACCAAAAATTATGAAAAAGGTAAACAAGCAATAAAATAAGAGTATTCTTTCACGTAGCTCTAACACAAATGGATACAGCAGAAATTAAACTGACAAAAGATAAGAGGCTTTTTTTTTTCAGGACCCTAAGGGAGTCTAATTAACTGATTTCCAGAAATGAGATAGAAGCATCATACTGATTTTACTGTCAGATATTTGGCTAGAAATCAAGAGCTTCAGAAGACATTAATGGGCACAAAGGTAACATCTGACAACATAGCAGATGTTCATATAAAATATATGAACTCATACAAATTGTGGGCTCCTTAATTTAAGAGTTCCTGAGGACATACTGAGAGCAGACAAATTATGGGCTGCAAAAAGGAGTCTGAAGTAAGTCCCAAAGATTAATCATACCAAAAATAGATTATCAGCAATTTCCTTTCCATGTAGTAAGAGCTACCAGCAGTCTGAAAAATGAGCAATAAGGCTCAGAAAATAGGTTGCAGGGTTTGCTCTGACCTGCTGTGGTTGCTATAGGATTCAAGCCATCAGCATATCAGCACTGCATGTAGGTACATGAAATCATTACTGGATATAGGCATGCAAACTCCTCATTTCCATTTATTACTTTTTCTGCCAAGGTCATGAAAAAGTGCCTGATGAATGTGCAATATTCCAGATGATGTTACAACTGACAGAGCAGGCCACGTGCAAGACTTCATTTATTATTGCTAACTGGCTCATGCTCTTTTCAGAGGTGAATTTGGGTTGGTGTTAATTTCCATTATATTCTACTTTTGATTAGCAGTGTTGCTGCCTCCAACAGCAAAAAATGGTCAGGCATCTTCAGGAATTTACCATAGGTAAGCTAGAAAACTTAAATCATGTTCTTTCTTTTTTCCACAAAAATATATCAGAAGGGGAGAAGGTTGTTAATGGAACAATATACAGTTCTCCTGAGATAAAAAGCTTTCTGAAGGAATGATATTTATAAATAAAATCTACTGTACTATGCTAATTAGATCTGGTAAAGTACAGATCCTTTCCAAACATATATTGTAAATGTAAGCATCTAAATTCTTTAAGGGGAGTAGTTTTGGGGGCAGAAATCTAAACCAAACATATTTCATAACTGTAATGGAGATACTGTGGGTTTCAGCAATACTCTACCAAGAAGCATGGAACAAAGACCACTGAATATCTCTGGTTTGAACAGATATAACTATAGTTTTATCATATATAATTTCTAAATAGTCCTGTTGTTTCAACTATATCTGCTACAATTCCAACTCTCTCTGTTCAAAATTCTTAGCCCATAGAGCAAAAGAATATGGAAATTATGTAAAAGAGGGTTTCTTGAGACCTACAAAGTCACCATGACTGCAAAGCAAAATTCAGAATGATATTCAAGGAGAAAACTTAATGAAAATGGCCATTGTAAATGTGAGAACTTTTCAGTAAGTTGTTATCTGTACATAGATGCACATGTCAATGTAATGGCTCTAAGAGAAGAATAGGAAAGAACACCCTCAGATAAAATTACTGTGAATGAATTTTCTGTTTCAGGAAAACATGACAAAAAAATATAAATAAGTATCACTACTGCCTTCTTTAAAGGATAAAAGAAAAAAATAATAAATACCCAATGACTCTTGCTTCATTTATTCCACAGCATTGCTTCTAGGATAAGATGATGCGCAAGATAAAGTCAGTCAGAAACTGGCTGACTACTCAGAAAAAAAATAAGTCCTCTAACATAATCTGAGTGTTGTGAATGTGTAATTCCTCTCAGTCTGATTCTTCAGCACACCTACAGCATTTTTGGCACTCTGGAACTAGAGACCAGCTGAGGAAACATCCTTGAGCAGTGCCAATCATAACATTTTTTTAAATTGTGAAAAATTTAAAATATTATCCAGGTGTAGTACTGAGTGAAACCATACAAATCCACTGAATGACTTTCCCTCTCTTTCTCATATTGTACACAGCACCACAGGTTCCCAGTGACATATCCATAGTTACAGCACATTTTTCAGCAGAGTAAGAACCAAAGGCAACTTCTACTCAACTTCCTTAAACAATGGTCAGTTCTTTTTTTCCAAGGCAACAAAACTGCAGTTTCAAAAGCAGTTAGCCTTGAGCATTCCTGGGCACACTGTTCTGCACCTGGAGCTGGAAGGTGTTTGCTGTTCCAAAATGCATTCTTTCCAGGCTTTAAATTTCAAGATGATGTGAACAGTAATAAAAGACAAGAATGTGTGAGTAATTGACAGCTCCTAACCTTACACCTGCAAGAGATACATAAGCATACATAAGTGAACACAGAGTTGAAATATATGCCATATATTCCCACATATGAAATATTTCCCCGTCCATTCTCACCCCTCTCCAGGATCCAGACATGGCTAGGCAACAGTATAAAGGAGAGATGAGTCATGGACAGATTGCAGTGGGGAAATTAAATTACATTACATTTTTCTTCCTGAAACTATCAATGATCTTTCTAGTTACATGCACAATTCCAGGACCATTTTTAGACTTAGCTTGTCCACTTTATGCCAGCAATTCTTCTCTGGATTCCAGTGATAATGTCGTAGCCTCTC
>WAAG01043308.1:0-13997 GCA_013390105.1 Tichodroma muraria | reverse complement strand
GCAGCACTTGTTACCTCTTTTCCCGCCGGAAACCGAGAGAGGTAAGGTTCCCGGGTTTGCACTTAAAAGGTGCATTCACAAAGGCGTACCCATGCTTTCATTGGTTTTATCAAGTGTCAGAAACATACATTGGCCAATCACGGCTAAACTACAACAATGCCTTTCAATATTCACTCCTAACCTATTTTTTTTTAACTTCTTAATACATTTTTATAATGCTATCTTCTTTAACAGTACAAATTTTTGAATTGTTTTATTATTTTACATATTTAAAAAAAAAAAAAAACCCAAAAAAAACCCAAACCAAACCAATCAACCAAGCGAACAAATAACTAAACCCAAAACCCCAAGTGATGCAAAGGCAATGACTCACTATGTCCCACCCACAGACTAATGCCAGTCTCCTGGGGAAACTGCACTTGGGGAAACTACACTTCCCTTCACCCAGCTCTGTTGTGACACCGCGTGGTCTGGGACATCCCTTTGGTCAGCTGGGATCAGCTTTGACAGCTGTGTTCCCTCCCAGCTTCTTGTGTGCCTCAAGTTTACTCTCACGCAGGGCAGTGTAAGAAATAGAAAAGACCACGACACTACCCAAGAGCTGTTCACCGACAGCTAAAACATCCCTGTGTTATCAGCACTGCTTTGGTCTCAAATCTAAAGTACAGCAGGGTGCCATGAAGAAAATTAGCTCCATGCCAACCAGACTAAATAAAGTAACACTGCTCAAGATTTTCTGTCAGTCAGCCTCTGTCTAAAGGCGGATCTTTTTTTCTTCAGGATTCAGAAGAATCTTTCTAAATATATGCCTTCAAAGGACTAAGTCTTTCAAGGAAACCAAAAAAAAGTAGATGCTTTTTCCCACCCAAAAATGGTGTCTTGTAGATAATTTTTTTTTTGCCTTGAAGACAACAGATCAAATTTGGGTTACCATGGATAGCATCCTAACATACCAGAGAGGAGATGAGTTCTGAGAAACTGCTAACAAATGGTAATATCAAATTACAGTTGCAGCTGCCAAAGAACAGCAAATGAGTGTATGATCATATTTTCCATGTCAACAAACAATTAGAGGTGATTTGGACATGCCAAAAGAATATTCAAGGATATCAAACACAGAAAAGAAAATTAATGGTCATTATGAGAATAATGTTATTGGGAGCAGGAAGGCAAAATTTGTGATAAGCAGACTTGCAAAGTATCCAGAACAGCAAAATGGCAAGGTGTTCAATGCATTTAATAATGGAAAAGGGGATGAAGAGCCAGAAGAAGCAGTTAATTGCATAATACTTTTATTTTTTTTAACAAGAAATCAGTGTTAAGAGGCAGAGGAAGACCAGACTAATTATTAGGGAAAATTTGAAAGCAGAGTAAAAACAGGGTCGTAGTTTGAACCAGAGGGGGAAAAGACAGAAGTAGGCAGGATCACAGGTCCAACTCAAGTGAAAGGACTTTTTCTTTGGGAATGCCTCAAAATAAATGTGCATCTGGAAACAAAAGGGTGATAGAAAACCTGAAAAATTATGTTCCAGCTGTAAATTTGGATTTTCTTTTTATGTGTGGCTGTCCTAAATTTTGCCAGGGATACAGGCAAACTCAATGATGGATGACAATTGATGTTTCTCAGCATGGTTTTCACACTGTTCTCGATTGTACCTTCAAGTGTAATACACTTTATTTTTTGAAATAAACACAGATAAGCATCATCTTCAGTTTCAAGAGTAATAAACCGTCTCATTTGTCTGTGTATTTCAGTATTCTTTAAAAAATGATCAACAGAAACTGAGATCACATCCTTCCACTTTTATGAAAGATGTCTCATACACATCATTCCAGGAAGGGAAATGTACAGAAGTCCTTCGACAAAGCATAAATCCCTTCTGAAAACTTTTCATCCAGCCAGTAGTTTATACTAATACTCTTCATTACAGCCCAGCATTTGACCCCCATTCCTCTATCTAAGTAAATACTTCCACAAGTAATTCCATTTTTTTGGCTGGAATCCCATTTAACTCTGCTCCTGACTCACTTGTGAGCCTAACTGCTTACAGCTGATAGCAGAGGATTTAGCATTTCGGCTCATATGTCAAATAGAGTTTGACTGCTTAAGTTTTTTCTTCTTACACACTGTGAAATAACTCCCAGAAGAAAATGTTTCACATGGTAAGGACTTTGGGCAGGAAAAGAAGTCAAGAACTCACTGTCAATTAAATAAATCAAGTACTTTCAAAAGCAGTGATTGTTTTAAAGATAAATTTGACAACAATGAAACTGACCTTCAATGATTCAGTAAAATTGTATTCAAGCAGCTTTGCTAGAAAGGTAACAACAGACTGGTAAACTAATTCTAACCTGTAAGGAAAATCAGAGGGAAAGGAACTGTGAAAGCCTTGGCCATAGAAGACCAGGTTGGAAGGTACATCGGGGATCATCTGGTCCAACCTTTCCTGGCAAAAGCATTGTCTAGACAAGATGATGCAGCAATTTGTACAGCTGAATCCTAAAACTGTTCAACACTGGGGACTCTGCCACTTCCCTCGGCAGACTATTCCAATGGCTCATTGTTCTCATTGTGAAAAACTGTTCTCTTGTGTCTAATCTGAATTTCCCCAGGATTAACTTGTACTCCTTGTCTTACCTGTGGGACTCCTTGTAAGAAGCCTATTTACTCCTTCTGAAATGTCCATTTACTCATTTTTGTTTGACTAAAGCTAGCAAAACCAATTGCTGTCTAAATGAAGTCTTCAGAAAAATTCTCCTTAAAGGAAAAAGTCTGGAAAAGTAAATAAAAGAAAGAAAATTAGTTAAGAGCAAGAAAAAGTAAATGTTCTAATACTCATCTGGAAAAAAAAGTATGACAGCTTAAATTGTAGTTTGAGTACCTAAAATTCACAATTTTCCTTCCCAGAATGTTATCAGATGTACTATGTCTCTAAGTCTTCCCTGATAGCTCAGGAGAGGATCTCCAGTTGTGACGCCAGTGATATATTTGGGATTCATTCATCCCTAACAGATGTCCACTGATTAAATCACCCTTTATGCTGTTAACACCACTGAACCTGAGGACTACTTTTATCTGCCAAGAAAATCCCATACAAAAGAGTGAAAAGCATTTCTACAGCTTCATATGACTTCACAAGGTGCTCTCAGGCAACATCTACAAACCCAGCCCTACCCTTCTGTTCCTAAGATACTGGTGATGAAAGAAAGCTGATGGTGCTTTAGGCAGAGAAAAAGACTCTTCTTATCAGTAGTTACAGCACTGACCCATGCAGCTGCCACTGCTGTCTAGCACATATCCTCCAGGGACTGTTGGGAAAGTGCTGCCTTTCCCAGCTGTCTGTTCTCTTTTCCATGCATAGAAACTTCCCACCTCCCCAGCAGACTGGTAAGGGATGCTTATCCTTTTACTTGCCCTGGTTCCTGGAAAAAAAAACAAAACAATGCACAGTAGTACCTGGGCCCCAAGCTGGACTGGAAAACTGTTACCAGGGTGGAAATAAAACCTTTTTGGCTGAGACCACAAATTGTCTGAGTTGTTGAATAAATTACAGCTCTTTCATGTCTCAGCTAATGACACAGAGATCACTGACAAGAAAAACATGAGCTAATTTTACCAGGTAAGCAGGGTAGAAAGGTGAAATGAACACTCTACACAATTATGCTTTGGAAATTTTCCTTTCTTATTTTGCAGGTATATTGCTTATTTTTCAGTGATATGTACTCTTCATATCAGTAATCAGGTTGGTAATCATCATGACAGACTTCTCCTGAAATTCTAATTTTTTCCCATTCAGACTACAAAGTCCCCATAAACAACATTGTTCAGCATCTCAGACTTGGACAGAAGTGTTCCTGAAGATGTTTATCAGAATATATTATGGCCATTAACATTGAAGCTTCTTAATGTTTATTTTATTGTACTTACTTTTTGCTTTCTGAGGAAAAAAGTAAGGAAGATTTAATGAGACTGAAAGCAATATTAATAAAAATAATAAAAAGTAATCCTCTAGTATATTGTGTCTATTAATTCTCACAAAATATTATAGATTATGTGGGGTTTTTTCCATATGAAAAATATTTATTGGACATTTATTTTACTAGAACACAATCCTTTTTAATAGATAACAACCTTACATTTGAAAAAAAAACCAAAACAACCCAAAGCAAAATCTAAACGTATCGTGTTTGTGGGCATAAACCAGCCTCACTGAAGGCAAAAGAACTATGAGTACATTAAAAATAGTTCCCTTTAGCACTCTTGGCATGTGGCATTATTCTGAAATATATATAGTGGCCTCTCTGAGAGCCAAATTTAAAGCTGATGAACCACTGATGAGGTAGCTGTTATGTCCCATCTCTGCTTCCCTTCAATGATGCTTCAAAAGGGAAATGTAGCATTTTGGGGAGTTTTTTGCTCCAAATGAGATGTTGACTGTCCAATGGGAAGATAAAGATACTATTACATGTACTTTAAAAGCCATAAAAGATAACCTTAATTCCCTAGCTTACATTTATTTGCACTCACACATCTCCCATCTCCAAGGCTGAGTATGAGCAATTGCCAAGTACATAATTGAAGGAGAGCAGTGCAATGAATATGTCAGGTCCAGAACTAGTGAATTCACAGAGAATGTACTGTCTACAGGGGGAAAAAAAAGAAAAAAAGTTGAATCCTAAAGCATGGAGCTGTCAAATGAAGCTGAGGATTTTAAATCACCAGTAATTTTCTTACTGTTTTCAACAGTTGCTATGAACTTGCAATGAGGTGGCACAAAAATGCCATATTTCAAGTGAAAGCTTGAAACTGTTAAGCTGAACTTTTTAAAGTGTTGCTATTTCATCAAACATTGATTGACTGGAAACTGCAGCCTTCTCATTTTATTCATGTGCAAAATACACCATGGCAGAAGCAACATAACCTTTAGCAAATCACCTTTAGTTTATATCTCTGCAGCTCCTCTTATAGTGAAGTAAAAGACAGAAGGGATTTTTTTCTTTAGGAAAAAGGTTGGCTAAGCTGAGATCTGCTTTAGATTCAGATTTTAGATGCCACAATCAGACATCCATCAGATCCATAAGGAGTTCTGTGCCTCTCCATTCAGACAACCAATCTGGAGACATGATTAGCTATGCTATGTTTGGTCATCAATAAAATGCAAAGAATTGGACAAAAAATTACTTGGCTTCTAAGTATGTTTTGTAGACTCAAAAACTGTCTTTGAGTTGTGCAAAGCAGGCCATACCTTTTATGTTTAATTATGTAATAACAGAGGTAATAATAAGTATTCCTTCAGAATTGGCCTTCAGTTACTATTTGGATCATTTCATGAAGAGTCCTCAAATTCTCAGCAATAATGACTACTGGTAATTATAGTTAGTGGATTTTTCTGCTGTGTGGTTTGAAACTGGGGGTTTCTATATTGTGTTTCATTCCCTGAACTCTCATCTTTATCCTCTGAAAAAAACTTCTGAAAAGCAGAAACTATTAAATATTGAATGCTACTAAACTGTAATAGAGCACATCTCCGGGTAGGTGCCTTGCATCCTTCAAAAACATTCTAACACAATTAATTCAAAATGAAGACAGGTTCTGTGAAACCTATGTTACAATAAATTTGGGGTAAGTCAGAACAACAGTTTAATAACAAATTGAAGAAAGAGAATATCTGTTTCTTTAATATTTTGACTGAAGGGTTATATCTACAGACTAAATGCATAGTTGGATCTCAGGCTCTGTTCTATACCTCCTCAAGCAACAAAAAGCTGAATATGAAAATAGAAAAATTCTTGAATATTTAGAAACAGTAGGAGACTTTTTA
Organism: Tichodroma muraria; assembly: GCA_013390105.1. Classification (NCBI taxonomy): domain Eukaryota; kingdom Metazoa; phylum Chordata; class Aves; order Passeriformes; family Sittidae; genus Tichodroma; species Tichodroma muraria. The sequence continues at coordinate 8,175 of WAAG01043308.1, read as the reverse complement.
CAGTTCCTTTTATATCAGTTGCTGGAATTTTTTCCTCATCTCCTTTTTCCTTGTTCATCAAGGTCATTGTGATTTTTTTTCCTTCTGATTTTAATTTAATGTCAGTACATTCATTTTTATGTGTATTTCAGGAGAGGTGATTGTATCTTCATTTCTCCAGCCATCTGGCACACTGGGAAATACAGCAGCATTCAACCCTAATGACATAAATAAGTAAAAATATAGGGAATTTCTGAAGAGACTTGAAAAAAACAAAAACAAAAACCAAACAACCACCAAAGAGATGTGATTACTAACAAAAGAACCTTGTAAATTTATGAATATTTGATACCTATGATTCCATATTCATTTTTATGAAGATGTGAGTTCCTGTAATTTATGATTTTTGAAACACTTCCGTGTTCAGTAAGAGATCCCTTTCATGTCACTAGTTTTTCCTGTTGATAAATTAACAAGTAGAAATATCTGCTCCCTTTGATGAAGATAGATGCATCATTGTTCATGGTTGAAAACCAAAACATAAAAGTAAAAAGTTGTGATAAGCCACAAAATTTGCCACAATTAAAAAAAAACAAAACAAACCACCAGATTTTATGTTATTTTACATATACTGTATTAAAAAAGGAAAAATTGTAGCAGCCAAGAAATTACATTAGTTTTCAGCAAATAAAATAAATGAGGCTAAAAAAGAATTCAAAGTCAGGAATATATTTGTTTTTCAAATTGATCACTGATTTTGTTTTAAACAGGTATTTGATAACTTTCGAATAAACTTTTCCAATAGTAGACTCCCCTAACTGCATCACCTTTTACATTCCTTGTTATTTGAAAATTATAATTCTGTATTAATCACAATATTTAAATGAATATACCAGATGCTTTGTTTTCCTAAGTGAGCCAATGGTGAATGATTGAGAACAGGAAGAACTGCGATACCACAGATGCACTTGCAAATCACAACTGGCTTCAATTTCCACCCGGGTAGACCAGCGTCATTTCCAGGCTCCAGTGTTGTTATTCTGACCTCTTATAATAATGGCATACATCTAATGCTAAGAAATGCATTGCTAATGTAATTTTTTGTGGGCTAGGCTCAGTGAAAATACTTTTGGAAAAACTGGGCTGTACAGAATACAAACACACAAGCACAGACATAAAGCTTGGAAATACCCTTTCTGAAGCCATTAGTGAAGTTATTGTTCTGTAATCAATTAGAGCTTCTCAATTGTTATGGAACTTTAAAGTGCCTAGAGAGAGAAAATTCATTTTCTTACCTGGAACTGACTCTGCTCCATTTAGGTGTTAGTCAAAATCTTAAAATATTTGACTATAGAGTGAAAATCTGGTTTAACCGAAGACTAAACTTTCTTCAATAACAGCATGTACAGGTTTTGGTTGGGAGAGAGTTAATTCTATTCACAACTGCTTTTATGGGGCTGTGTTTTTGATTTGGGCTGAAAATGGTGTTGATAATACATTTTTGTTATTGCTGTTTAGGCATTGACTTGCAGGGAGTGAAAGACGTTTTTGCTTCTCACCCCACCTCAGCAGTGAGCAGGCTTGGGAAGCTGGGAGGGTTCCCAGCTGGGAGAACTGTTCCCAGCTGGCCACGGGGATATCCCAGAGCACTTGGGGCCATGGTCAGCACACAGAGCTGGGGGCAGAAGGAAGGGGGAATGCCCAGAGTTATGGCATTTGTAATCCCAAGTCACCACTGTGCATAATGGAGTCCTGTTGTCCTGGAGATGGCTGAACACCTGCCTGCCAATGGAAGTGGGGCATGAATTCTTTGCTTTGCTGGCATGTACGGCTCTGGTTTTGTTTTTTGTGTTGGTTTGGTTTTTTTTTCCTACTAAACTGTCTTTATTTCAACCCATGAATTTCCTTTTACTCTTTAAATTCTCTCTCCCATCCCACTGGGGGAGGATGAATGAGTGGCTAAGTGTGACTTAGTTGCCTGCTGAGGTTAAACCACAACACAGTAATACACTGAATTGTTACACAGCAATATTTTCCATTTCTCTTCTGGGAAAATGCCTTTGTCTCATATTGGCTTTCTTCCTAGAAAAATAATTTAAATTCATCTATTAAACCAAGGCTTTAAAAAAAAACAATCCTTAAAATAAAATTTTAAATCTACCCAATTTTCTCATTAGAAATATATGAAAGGTCTAACAGGGTAAGTGGAAAATATAGGGCACAAGAAACAAGATATGGTGATTGAGACCATCTGTCCCACTAAATATAAAGCACATTTGTTCGTGGTTTACTGTCTCTCTGATCTTATTGCAGTTCCAAAATCTGACCATTCAAGTAGAGGAAAAAAAAATTCTGATGCATGACAGGAAAAATTTAGATGCACTCATTTCAAGAGGAGTAGAACATGTTCTTAAATTCTTTCAAGCATGTGGAGAAGAAAAGCAGAGACAAGTGCAAGAATAGCTGCTCCTATTTGGCTGTCACTGATGTTTGACTATCCTGCCACCTTACAGGGCAGCAGCTGACCTGGCAGTAATTTGGGTGACAACCTAGCCTATGGACTGGAATTATTTTCTTGAAGCATTCATTACTGTCATTGTTTCTTTTATATCCATTAAGAGAACTGTAGGGCTTACACAGGCAATCGCAGCTGACCACTCTGACGCCATCAGAGTGCCAGAGGATTGATACAGTAAGGAGCTAAATTCAAGAGCAATGTTATGAATGTTTTCCCCTTCTCTAACATTTAATTTATCATAATTTTGGTGATATGATCAATAACAACTATACAACATTTAAATACTATGTACACACTATAACCCGTGTGTTTCACTAAAGATATGGTAGCATTCACAGTGCCACCATTTACAGAGCTGTTGCTTTGTAAGTCCAAATATAAGCACAAAAGTCCGCACTGGAATTACTTGATTGTTCCTGGCAGTGAATATGGGTTTAATGCTGGTGTGTTTGTTGTTGGTTTGCTTTGATTCAGTTTGGTTGTTTCCATCTCTTCCTACTTTCAGGAAAAGAAGGAAACAGAAAGGGTTATTCAAGTAGAATGTGTATAAATGCTTGCATTACATGTATACATATAATACATATGTTTACAGTATATGTATTTTGAATTGCTAAATATCATGTGTAGATACTAAATCATAGAATCATTCAAGTTTTAAAAGAACTCTACGATCATCAAGTCCAACCATTAACCCAGCACCAACATGTTCACCACTAAACCATATCCCCAAAGTCACATCCATGCTTCCAGGAATGGGGATTCCACCACTTCTCTGGGCAGCCCATCCCAATGCCTGAAATAACTCACTAACGTATACAAACAGTATATGTAATGTTTATTCACTCCATATACAGCATATACTGTATGTATAGGTACAGACTATATGTATATTGTACTATAGATATATGCTGTACATAGCACAATATATGCAACATGCACCTACACATATAATTGTTATAGTAAACATCTGCATGTTCCATCCCTGTAGTACTAACCTTGACCACATGGTAGTACAGAAGATTCTTAATTGTTTTTCGGTAAGAAAACATGGTTGAGATGCAATATATGCACAACATCTACCTATGTTATCAAGGATATTTTTTTCAAAAACTTAATAGAAATGTTCTGCAGCTTTGAGTTGCCAATGAGTATGTTACAGTATAAAAAAATAATTTTCTTTGCTGAAAATCAGCATGAGTTCTGAGCAGATCTATGAAAGTCAGTTTTAAGATTGCTGTGGTGAGAAGGAAGACTTCTATCCTGAAACATTTTGTGGTATGACAGCTCAGTGAACAGCTTAGTGTTCTGCCAGCCATTTGAGAAGTTTCTTTTGCAGTGGAATACAGAACATCTTGAAAAGTAAAAGAAATATTAATTTAATGGAAACTGGGACTTCCAAATCTAGCAAATATGTATCTGTAATTCTCGCTTGAACTATTTATTTGGACTGGGTTAATGAAGACAAACACTGAAAGTCTTCTTCGGCTGTATATCAAAGAATGCTGATGGAAAACAAACAGACAAACCAGGAACAAAAAACTAGATCAGTCTTTAAGACTGATTCTTTAAGATTAAGACTGAAAAGTCTTTAAGATTAAGACTGAAAAGTCTTTAAGACTGAAAGCATGCTGAAAATCACATTGTGATCTAAACTCAGGAAAAATGAGTTGCAATGCTGATACTGATGCCAAACTTGTGGCAAGGAACCAGGGCCTATTGGCCCGGATCAAAGAAAATGAACCAAAAGCGCTGTTTTAGATTAAGTCTTCAAACCTTGTTGAACTACAGTTTTTCTCTGAAAGAAACAATTATGTCTCTCATTTCAGATTTCTAATGAAAATTGAAAGAATGCGTAATAATTAGGGCTGTTCTAATGAATCTCTGCAAGGGACACAACTTTAAAATATGCGATGGTTGCCACATTAAAATTTATAATTAAACTTTTATAATAAAATTAGCTTCGTAATGATACTAAGATATTCCTTTGCTCTGAACACATTAAAATATGCAACAGCATGGTAAAGAAACAGCAGAAAAAATATTCTGAGATATTACAAAAATGGGTTATTTGATTGACAGAGCACTTTAATATGATTTTATGTGATATACTTTCTATGACAAGACATATTGGTTACAAATATTGCAAATAACAACAAATATTGGTTACAAACCTAATTCTGGCATACACAATTTTGAAGGTTTTGCCAAAAATTATGTCAGAAGTTATATTTATTCAAAGCAGGACCGGCAAACTGTATGTGATTAATGTTTCTATCTTGGCAGGAGAGCCCAAAATTTATGATTTATTCTCTCTGCCACAGGTTAGGCAGACAGGAGGCTGATATGCTAGATACGGCTGCTATTGTAAATTTATTTGGCATTTCATTTTTCAGTCACACTGATGGTTATTTTCATACATCTTCAATCCATCATTTCCTGCTAAATCCAATTAGTTTGATTGGCAGATTTAGCTGCCCAGAGGGTCTTTGTCAATATTGTGTAGCAGTAAATACCTTGAGACACTTTTTCAAAACTTTCCTCGGTTATTTGTTTTTCCCTCACCCAGATAACTATTGATTAGCTGGTTTTGTGCAGCTCCCCCCCATCCGCAGAGGCTGAAGAACACGGTGATCAAAACCAACCATGTACTAACGAAACCTGCACCCTCTCTTGAAGAGGCAGGAGGAAATCCTGCCAGGGCTGGCGTGTCCTGGGGCTCAGCTGCCTCCGTCTGGGGCCAGCTTTGACACAGGGGTTCCATGGGCAGGGACCTGGTGGTGAGGAAAGCTGTGGGGCAGGGAGGTACAGCAGGTGTTAAATTTCTTAAAGGTACTGGTTTTAATTATTTTTCCTCGTAAACTAATTAATGGATTTATGTACAAATGATCACAAAATTTATTCTGCACTCAGCAACACGCATGTTGTCTTTTTCATATATAACAATGAAGCTAAATCCTTGATTCATTCTTAATTAGAAAGCTATAGTGAGTTCTTCTGTAGTGTTTTGTTTTCTGGATATATAGTGGGAAGAAAGAGGTGTAATAATTAATGCTGAAGTACTGTGAAAGATGACCAATTTATAGAAAAGGTCAATTAAGTGAATTGAAGAAAAGATTAATTAAGAAGAGAAAGGAGCATACATTTATTTTAAAAAAGAAAGTCAGGAGCTGGTCTAAGATGGATTTCACCAGAAGAAAATATTTGTATTTGCATGCTACATAGTTCAGTGGCGATGGGGATCAGTTGATATTTTTCTCTCCTGAACTGGTAAATATTGTGTTCATAGATCAACTCTTCAACAGGGACACACATTTAGATTTTGGTAAGGTTTGCTAGCAGAATAGATTAATATATTACTTTTTCCTTAAAAACTGAACTCCAGATTTTCATTAAAGCACAAGAAAAAACTGTTAGAGAGCCTCAAATATAAACTACAGTAGCAGATCTACAAGGTGAAACTTTATTATCCCTTGTTCCCGCTATAACTAAGTCTCTCATTTTTTCAGTGAAAGCTTGTACGTATTGTAAGAACAAAAATAACAATTTGGAAATTTTTGCAAGGAGTCAGGCTATGCTATCTCCTATCTGAATAAAGGATATAGAAAAATACTGATTTATTCATTTAAAAAAAAAAAAATTCTTCATCTTGTCTAATTTGTGATTGTACAGGTAAAAAATGTATGAGATACTGTGAAAATAAAATTGGAATAGTGTCATTTTTTGTGTGCTCTTTGGTATGAGTTCTACTCCTCACACTCTCAGAGGGAGTGGAAGATTTTATTTTTAATTTTTCCTGGTGTTGTTTATGTATAATCCAAACACTAACACCAACATCACCACCAGCCCCCTCTCTGATTACTGGGCATGTAAATACTTTTTCTAAACTTGGGACAGTTTTATCCAGACATAGCAGAATTTATAAGCATTTCCAAGTCACAGAGAAAATGCTTCTTATTAGTTGCAAAGGAAGTTTATTCGTAATTTGTGGAGAAAATTGCATTTGATACAGTGTTAATGACACCTAGAGTGCACTTAAGGTTGTATTAAAAAGAATTTTAATTTCTATTTTGTTTGGAACCTGATCACTAATGAAATTCTTTAAGCAATAGCTATTGGTCTGATCATAGCTAATCTTTTGATTGATAAAGGCAAAAGATTACTGTTTATGAAAAACATTCTAGTGATGCAAAATGAGAAAACAATGTCATTGTAGAGGAGGGCTAGAAAATGAAATGAAATGATCTGGAATATCTAGCACACTAGAATAATAGCATAAAATCAAGGTTGGACACTGGATCATTAATGACCAGACATTCTTTTTTAGTTTGCTAGTTGGTTATGACTTAACTGGAGGATACAATTGATAGATTAGCCCAGCATGCCCATTGAGAGCTTTCATACTGCCATTTAGAAGAACAAACATAATCCTATGAACTTATCAAAGACATATGGCAAAGCTGATGCTATCATTTAGTCTACTTTCTTTGGCATACTAAATTCAAAAAAGGTCTCCTGTGTCAAATCAGATTCAGGGAGACAGATCCAGAGGAGGTGTTGGCAGCATGTCTAGACTGGGCAACATGACAGCACTTCCTAAGCCTTCTTCTTGAGGACAGGAGGTCACCTTGCATATCCTCCAAACAAGCCTGAGTCGAGGTTAACTTTGTAGCTTGTAAAGTTTGAGAAGCAGAACATCTTGCTCCTAAGTTGGGCTGCAGAAAACTGGCCCACCCAGCTTCTGTTTGGCTTGCAACTCAGGCAGAACAGGTTCATGTCTGATTCTGAGCTGAACCTGATCGTGTACTGTTAGTCCCCAAACTTACAAGATAAGCTTCACTCCTCACAATAAGAATGTACAACCTATTGGGATAAATTTATGACAAGTGACAAGTACTCTTATTAGCAGATGACTGTTCTTTTGTGCATGTAAATATGGATATTCACACTGAGAGCAGCCATACGTATAATTTATTTCTGTGCTTCTGTGAGGGATCACAATTTAATCTCTGGTGTCTTTTTAGATCAGGAGTGAATGTGTTTTCCAAGCTTATACAGACAGAATTATTTCTGTGTGCCCCTTTTTAATTCAAAACCCCCCCTACCGCAAATCTTATCTACCTGTCTTCCTATATTTAAAGGCACAAGACTCTACAGATGAAAAACAGAATTTTTAAAACTGGACAGAAGAACAAATAATTTTCATCAATAATGCTAATTTAAATTATTTTTGTGTACATAAGTATTTGGGTATTTGTTTACATGGCCTGTACCTCAGTAAGAATAGTTGTATGTATGGGCAAGTGAACATGTCTTCACAATGCACATTTCAGGTACAAAGAACAATAAATGATTCTGTAACTCTGTCTCCCTAATATTTTTCTAACTGTGTTTTTTTCTGTGTATATTTACTGTTCTCAGCTGTTCTAATTTATTCTGGAAAATAAAAGCAGATTTTTGAATTGAAGAGTCCAGAGCAAGACCAGCATTTCTGAATTGAGTTTTCCTTTTTTTTTTTATTTTTTTTTTGCTGTCTTCTGGTTGCTTAGATGTTTAAATCAAAAATTTGTTGGTTTTCTGGTGAAGTCTGATATACAGCCTGAAAATTGCAGTAAAGACTAGATGCTAGATGACTTATTGGGGGAGGTGGGGGAGGAGTACAAAAATTATCAGAGGGCTGG
>WAAG01043306.1:8898-20124 GCA_013390105.1 Tichodroma muraria | reverse complement strand
GGAGCCGGGTCCAGTTTCGATTCTCCCCGGCCCGAGGCCGCGTGGCTCGGCAGAGCTGGGTCTGGTTTGGCCCGGCTGCTCCCAGGGCCCTGCGGCCTCTGTCCTCCTCGCCGGCCTGGACCTGGCCAGGGCTGCAGCCGAGACAAAGCCCAGCCTGGCCGGGCTCAGCCCAGCCTGGCCCAAGAGAGCCTGCCGGGCCCGCGTGCTATTCCTCTCTCACAGGAAACCAGAAGAAGGAATTTTCCTCGGTTCGCATTTAAAATGTGTATTCACAAAGGCGTACCCATGTCTTTCATTGGCTTAATCGAGTGTCAATATTACACATTGGCCAATCAGGTTAAACTACTACAATGGCATACCTCGGTAATCCTCTGAACAAACCCACAGTGTGGTCTTTTGCTCTGCAATACATTTTTAAAGCATTTATTTCATTGTTTAAAAATGCACTTTTCAAAAGCCAGGGCAGATGTATTCATATTGAAATAGTTCTGGAGTTTAATAGCCTTTTCACCTTTCTTTATCTGCTTAATATCTGACTGCCAAGAAAAACAGACAAACAGACTTCCAAAAGCCATTTACCAAGCTGACTACTGGTTCCCATTGAACCCTGGCTTTCATTCTTCTTGTGCAATATTTGGCAGAAAAGCGAATGGGCAAAGATGTTTCCTCAGCCCTCTCAAAACAAAAAAAGTTTCTTCTGCTCATTCAAGATCAGCTTGGTCTTCTCCAAAGATGACTTTGAGCTGACACAGATAATCTGAGGTTTCTGTCCTCATGGTATGGAACATCCTGAAGCTGGGTCTGGCAGATTGCTGAAGAAATTTGCTTTTGGTTCATGCATTTTCTTTGTAAGGTCCTTAGTTCCTAAGGAGAAGACTTGAATTACAACTTGCAGCTGCCATGGGTCTTTTAAAACAGGTAGATTAATGCACATTATATAAGAGTACTGGGAAGTAGGGAGGGAACCTTTGGCAGATAGTACCAAAATTTACTAATGAGAATTGGTCCATTCAAGGATGAACCAGGGGATAGTCCTTTTTACTACAAGGCTTTTTGTGCAGGTTGATCTTACACAGTGTTTCATGTGGATGCAGCAACACATCTATCACACAACTACCCAAAACAGAATCAGGGTCAGTGCTCTTTTTAATATCTATCTTGATTATCTTTTTCATTTCAGTGTTTCAAGTAAGGTTGATTATAGGCATTAGTGATTTTTATTACACTTGGTGTAAAATGGAGCTTAAACAGCAGAAACAGACATATAATTAAAATTTTGGTACCTACTAGTTTTGAGCTGTAAGGCAAATACTCTTCATTTTCAGACAAATGATGGAAGGAAATGAAGAGTGTTTTTTTCCACTGTTTGTGTTCTTAACTTCTTGTTAATATAAAAGAAAGATGTGGAGAATGTCAGTCAAAATAATAAAAAGTAAAGAATTGAAGTGCATTTTTCCAAATACTTATATGAAATTGAACTGTGCACATAACACAATTATATTTTGCTCTTGAACAAATAAAAGTGCGTTGGCAGGGCCTTGGCCTTGATCTTTTAAATGCTATACGTTTAATGATCTGTTATGGACTGATCTGAAGGACATCATTATCTTTTTGCTGATTTTGATGAAGTACTTAAAATATAAGAAAAACATATATGGGAATCACTTAAGGTAAAGGATTTTTGGGAAAGTTACAAAGCAGGCCTCGGGAGCTTAGAAGAAGAGAAAACTAAGAGTTATGCTGTAGATGCTGATTCTGAAATTAAAAAGATACTTTAGAAAGTGAGCAAGGACTTTTAACAATAAGTAGTGTCTTGAATACAGGTCATGCAAAACTTAGAACAGGAGAAAAATGTATCTAGCAAGATATAGAAAATTTTAAGCTTAATAATGGAGCACTGTGCTTTGTATTGGGATGCTTAATAAACAGGCTTTGTTTTAGAAATAAGCAAGCATTGTTTTAAACAGAGGTATATGTGTTTGTAGTGGTTGGCTAGAGTTTCTGTCAATATGCTTTTGCTCTTTGCAATTGGCTGAGAGAAGTTTAAAGTATATTGTAACTTAGAACTCAGCAGCTGATGCTGGAATCATGAGCTGTGTCATCCTTCTGCTGTCTCAACCATGGAATGAGACTCCTGAAAAATAAAGGACTCATGTCTTGTTCACCATCAGTCCCATCCTGTTCGTGAATGTATATAATGAACAAGCAACTGGTACAACATAGACTCTTAGATTGATATAAACATGGACCAATAAGAAATTGAACTCAGCTGGCACGGGTTCTCAGCTGCTTCTCAATTAAATTCTGTGAAGAGGAGAGGCTTTGAACTTCCTCCTTGGTTGCCTATTCTCTTTCTACCCTCAGAAACTGTGCATGTATGCATTCTAAACTGGGTTCTGGGGGAAATTGGTGTTGCTGGGTTTTGTTTTATTTTGACATAAGGAAAGAAAAACTCAGCAGTTTCAATGGTTGTTTTCATGTTGAGCTACCTAAGGTCTAGCAGGTCCTTTCTATCAGAAGATGGTGATGGAAGACAGAGACGATAGGTCCTACCTCTAGTTCTAATTTCACTTCTAAACTTACAGCTACAGCAGGAAATTCTTTAGAATAGTGCTTCACTGCTTTCATAGTCAAAGCAGTCTTCTGAAGCATCCTTAAAAAGCTGCAGACTGGACTTTCATGCAATTTCTTAATAGCAGAAGATAATTGTTAAAGAACAGATGAGAAATAAGTAGATAATGAATGTAAGAATATTTTTATTTTTGCAAAAATGCATTTTTCACTATATTATTAAGACACAAATACATTTAGCTTTCACACACAGCAGAGAGAATTGTGTTTTCTGCAGCATAAGAGCAAGGTCGTCAACACCAGACTACTGTGTTGACCTGTTAATCTTGGAGTGTGCTCAGCTTCTCATTGGAGATCTCAGCACCCTATGGCTCTCATAGGTTTCTGGCTATGTTTTTTAATCTCACTTTTCTTTTGGTCTGGTTTTAAAGCAAACCTCTTCATAAAATATATAGGGCTGTAAGCTCTGCAGGTGGTATTCCTGCTAGGAATTTGATTCTTGACTTACTTCCCACTATGTTGCAAATTAGTGAGTCGCTGCCCTTTCCTCTCCCACCCTCTTTGCCAGCAGAAGAACTTGGACTGACTCAGGAGCTTCTAGTATAGCAACTGCTCATGTTTACTGCCCAGCTACAGAATACGTTAAGAAAATGCTTCTTCTGCCATTGCACATCCCATTGAGATCGTATGTTTGGAGGTACTGTTCCTCACCATGACCAGAAGTGCCTTTCTCATGTTTTTCATTTGCTGTGAACTTGGTATATTTACTAAGAAAATGCAAGATGGTGAATGTACATTTTCTAAGGCTTTAAAGTCTTTCTGTATATATGAAGAGGAAAATATGTCCTGGTTTTTTTTTGTTGACAGCCTTCCTGACTATTTTAAAGCTGGAGCAATCTCTGGTTTTATTCTATGACGTGTTTTATACTGACCGACTTTGAACATATGCACAGACTGAACCACAGGATGGAAGCCACTTGTGGGTGTGTTTGGGGATCAAGTCCAGTCTGCCTTCATTCATTGCCTGTCCCTGGATGTGTGTTTCAAGATGCTGAGAAAAGCCAAATTATTGTTTGGTCAATTCAGTATGTTACATGATAGGACCCAGCGCTGTGACTCTGACCCTGCAAGCACATCCCCTTGTAACTCATGAGCAAATGACTCAACTCAGTAGCTGAAGAGTCCATCTGTACACAGGGGGATAAAAAAAGCAACTGGAAGCTGTGCCGGGATGAGTGGGATGTGCTCTGCCTGTGCATGCAGCATACCCAGGGGCTTAAATCTAAAAGCTGCCTGCAGTCACGCCAAGGGTGCCCTCGTGCACGAGTGTGAGGAAAGCCTCCCCGGCATGGCACAAGTGCTTGCCGTGCTGAGCGGCGCAGAGAAAGGGGACGTGAGTGGCGCACACCGCTAGCCAGTCGGCGTTGGGGAGAGAGGCCGCGACCTTCCAGAAGCGTCTCCTTGCTGAAGCCGCTCGGTGGCCCAGGCACACGCACACGGTCACTCACACACACAATCTAGACAGCTCGCGTATAATCCCAGACGACAGAGGGGGCGGGAAGGGTCTTCGTATGGAGTTCCGAGGAGGTTCACTCAGCCACAAAGCACAGAGTCCAGTGACAAAGACAACAGACAATGGAAGGTCCAGGCTTTAAGTGCAGGGCCAGGGGAGAGCGGAGCAGAGCATTAGGGTCCAATGGGATGAGGGCTCAGGGACGGTACAGGGGGCAGGGCAAAGGGTGACAGCCAATAGGGAAGCGGGGGTGGAGCACTGTGGCAAAATGGGGCCAATGGGGGAGCAGGGAGGGGAGAACAATGTAGGGGACATAGGGGACCTCATCTGAGGAGAGAAGGGGTGGAGAGACCAACAGGCCAACCGGGGAGGTGGAACTGGGGTGCGTTTGTATGAACAATAAGGAATCCTGGGAGAGGCTCCACTTTGTCACCCTGACCAGAGACTTTCTTAACTTAGGGTCTGTCTCTCCAGAGGTCTGCAATGGACCCGTGTTCCGCAGGCCTACAGGTCTTCATACATAAGGGCTATGGCCCCCCACTGCAGTACAAAATCAGATTGACCAGATGCTTCCTTTAGACTTGACCCCTTCTGGAAGTTTTGAGTAAGAATTAATTTTTGGCTGAGGAAAAAAGAAGAGGTTATTTCTCACTTATTGTCTGAGAAACTGAGAGAAGGGAAAGGGGGTGGGAAGAGAGGAAGAGGAAGGGAAAAACATTGCTATAATCACAGAGTTCTGTTTATCTATATGTATTTATATCTACCTACACAATTTAAAATCTTTTGGACTATGTTTACTAAAGTACACGATTTCCTTGATCTCCAGAAAAACTGCCAAGAAGACTAGCACTGACAGCTAATGTTCCTGAGCAGTTTTAATGTGGGAGGAGGACACAGAGGGAGAGGACAGGGAAGGACACAACTGTTCAGCAATTGACTGAGCTCCCGCACTGAGATCTGTTTGCTTGTGCAGTAGTCCTTAGCTTTCTGGGGAAGGCTGGTCTTGCTGCCTGGATAAATGATACGGAATAGTTAGACAGAGGTAAGGCCAGAGCCCTATCCCCCAGCTTTGCTTGAGGAGGAGGGCGCTTTCTGGGTGATAACCTCCCTGTCCTGGTGTTGTTCACAGAGAAGGCATTGGGTGGGGTAGGGTCTTACTGCTGAACAGATAGTCTGTAGCCAGAGGCCAGCATGTCTGGGGACAGAGGGCTGGGTGAACTTTCCTGGCAGCGCCATATACTCCCAGCTGAGGGTCTGTGTTCAGCCATATGCCCCCTGGGTACAAATGTCACTGCAGCAATGGCTGCAGTGAAGGTGTCAGACTTATGTGTGTGCAGCCTGGAGGGTGTTGCTGATTCTTTGGCTGGCAGGTTTTTTACTCCTGGGTATTTTCTTTATATCAGACCCTTGCCAAGCTTTACAGGAGTAAGTCAGCCAAATTGTCTGCATGAGGCATAGCTAAATTTGTGGCTGGAATGAGGGCTACTTACAGGTTCAGGCAAGGACCATGTTGCTGTAAGAGAAGTGTCAACCTCCTAAGAGCAGCACAGAGCAGGAAATTCGGGGGCCTGAAGCACAGTGACCTCCTAAGAACAGACAAAGCAGGGTGAATCAACAAAGGCTTTCGACTGAGCAAACGCCGACAGAAACATTGCTCTGGGTGCATGGGCTGTGGCCAGTGTTCCTGGAGGGAATGCTGTCCCATGGTGCTGTTGCAGTCCTGGCCCTTCCCCTTTGCAGGAGGCATGGGGTAGTACATGCCTGTGTTAGTTCTTGCAAATGTGTGGCTCAATGTTTTAGATTTTTTATATTGCTTTCAGGGCTGATATTAATTCTTATTGCTATAGTTAGTGGAGAAAATGAGGAATTAATTAGAATTTTATTAGGTCTTGGGATGTGTATTCTTGTTTCTTTTTCCAGTCCATCCCACAGACTTGGACAACCTTCAAAAATAATTTCATTTTTTATTCTCTTTCTTTGTTTTTTTATTCCCCATTTTCCTTTTTTATTCTCCTTTTTTAACCTCAGAAATAATTTAAAGGTATGCAGAGAAAGGCACTGTTTTCCTGAATGCAAGAACCGTCTAAACACTAACTCTGAGCTGATGTTCTAAACCTGTTGGGCATGCAAAAATTGGTTGCTTAAGGGTTGCTTTGGTTAAATAAAAAAAGATCTGAATCTCTAATATAGTGGCACCTGTCTAATTCTCCCTTACTGGCTTGGGGAGACCTGCCAATTGCAAAATCACACCGATACAATTAATCCTGTCATCAGCCAGTGGGACACAATAAGCCAGCCCCCTGACAAGAACTGCTAGTCTTACCTGTGTGTCCTGCTACTGTTCAGCCTGTTCTGCACAAGGGAGAAAGGAAGGCCAGTCCTGCAGTCCTGCCTTTGGATTTGCCCTCTGGCTTACTTGGATTACTCACTCCAGTTTGCTGTCACAGAGGAAGCAAGTTACAAGCTTCTGGCTCTCTGAAGAATACCGCAAACAAACACTGTCCCTTTTTTTTTTGAGTGAGAGCAGATGTCTTGAATGGGCAGGTTTTGTTGTCCTTGAGGGTTTTATGGGCCACCATAAAGCCAGAGTGGTCAATCTCTTTGAATGAGGTTCAAAGATAACGTAGGGATGGTGCAGGAGGACCTGCAATCATGCCATTTCCAGCAGTGGCAAGCCAGCTATGCCAGCCTGAGATGGGATTGACTGGGTCCATTAGTTTTAGACTATATATCTTGCCTTCTGATCAGACACAGGCAGATAATGTTATAAATAGCAAATTAATTTCTGTTTGTTTAAACAAAATCATGTTAAGACTTCTCTGTAGATGCTCACAAATATCCCTCTTTGGCAAATCAAACTTTCCCAGTGGGTGCAAGAGGAATAAGCTCCTGGGTACAAGGAATATATTTTTGCTCTTTGGCATTTCCGCTTGTTCTGTGAATGACCAGACCTTCTGTCTGTGGAACTTAGTTGCATTATCACAGCTATTTCCAGCAGGTGGCAGTTGATTATCATGCTAGTAACCCAGTCTGGGTACAAATGATGTGTTTTCAGCCTGTTTATTCAGATATTGACTTAAATCTATGCATTATCTAGTGGCTATAAATGTTTCTGAAAGCAATAAACTAAGATTGGGTAATTGGAGCCCATTAGTAGTTACCCATGATAATATATAATTAAATACTTGGGTATCAAGTGTGGTATGATTTTTATTTTTAAATTCAGCCTTGATTTTTTTAATCTCCCAGATCAGAGAAATTGCTTCTATTCCAAAAACCTCCAAATAACCATCTGGCTAATTGTGTTTCGTAAGATTGTCTTTGCTCATCAACTGTGGTGGGTTAGAGCTCCTCCTTGTAGTCATGACTGGATAATTAACTGACGCTTCAAAGAATTATGTGTTAAAATATAGTGACAAATGGTGCTATATTGCCTTTCCTATGTAGCTTCTCACTGGCAGAGTTGCTCTGCCTGAGTGGTACTAATGACTGAAGGTTTTTTTTCAGATTAGCAGTCCTTAATGAGGACCAGATTTTGCTCCTTTTGCTCTTGTTAGTAGTCACTCGCACACATGAGTAATCCCAGTTTGTTCAATGGGAGCTATTCATCACACAGAGAGAGGGTGGCATTTGCAAGTTGACCTTCCAGTGTTGGCTTCAATGGGGTATTTGAGCAAATGGAAGACCACAGGACCTGACCCATACTAAACGCGTGACTACATGGAAAAGTCTGTTCAAGGTTTACAGCAGCATGTGGGATAGCTGTGTGCCCCTGCTTGTGGGTGAATGATGCAAAGCTTCGCAAAGTCAGTGTAAACTTCATAGCATCTGTCTTACAGGTCTTGCTTACAGCACCAAACTGGAACACATCTTGGAGGCAGAGAAGTGTTTGTCTTATGTGTGTTTTGGGGTGGATGTTCATAATATGATCCCAAGGGCTTTCTTCTGGGTGGCTACACAATCCCCTGGGGTAGATTAGAGGGAGAAGATGGGGTAAAAACTCTCCTTGCAGTCCCCTCAAAAGAGATACTACTGGTGCCGCCAAACTGAGGAGGGTTGAAATTTTGCTTTGGAGGTGGAGAGTAAGGATGGAGTCCTATTTTGTCAAATTAATTCTCAACAGAGAAGACTGCAGATGAGCTGATGACTGTAAAGCAAAGGAGATATGAAAATGATGATTATGGCTGCCAATATGCAATGGCTCGTGAAATATGGTTGTTTATATGCCTGTTTTCATAACCATATATTTATTGTAAACAGAAGTATTCAGTATTTTTAAAACACTAGCAAGTCCTACTGTTGTTTATTTTTTCTTTCTCAATATTATTTGCTGTTTTCACTTAGCAGTTTCACAGAAAGTTAATGTGGAAGATATGAGAATAGATGTATACTTTTTAAACTGCAGGAAAATTCACCATATTTCATTCTTGTACGTAATCACAGGTTTTTAGTGGTTTGGTTTTATTTTTGGTTTTCTGTAAGATCTTATTACAGTTTTATTACATTATAATTTTTTATGGAAGGATAAAGGGATTTGTTCCTTCATAGGAAAGCAAAGTTTATAGGCTCAATTAAAGCAGATATGGCCCAGAACACAATACTTTTGCAAGTGTAACCAGAAAGTATTTAATGTTGGTAAACTTCATTGGAATCCTGAATGTTATGTGCTTGCTGCTGAAATAACGTGGATTTTAACATAGAAATATATTTTAGGAGAGGGCTAGACTGACAGATTTTTAGAAGTGATGAATAAGAGCAAAAAAAAGAAAAAGTTAAAAAACATATACCATTAAAGTTGTATTGTCTTGGCTATTGTAACAACCAGTTCTTACTGGCCCCTTTTTCCTGTTATTAAAGCCATTTTTCTTTTCCCCCTTCTGGCCTCTTCCTGGCCCCATATTCCAGCAACAGGCAGCAAAAATGTGGGATTTTTTGAAAAGGCAACTAGTACGAAAAACAGGTAGACATGCTTTACTTCCTGTACTCAGGGGTCACAGGGGAGATCTTTGCTTTCTTTAAGTGTAGTAACTGCAATGCAATCCCCAGTTTTCCTGATTCTGATGCATAGATCTATTTTTATCCAGTGAGTGTACCATACATGCATATGTACTGGTACATACACAGAGTTCAGTAACTGCCATCTCAGTAGTATCTGCTCTTTCCCATGTTTCTCCTTCAATTAAACTCTGTCACTTCTGTATTATTGTGAAATCTGTGCTTTCTTGTCACTGTTGCTGACATTTTGCTAATTAAAGGTTTCTTCTTGTCATCATTCTCTTTCTCTTCCTTCTTTTATTTAATGTAATGGCCAGAGTGTTTTTCTGCCAGACTAATCATACAAGCAATTTCACTACTGTTTCGTCATTCCTCTGTAGCTACATCAGATGTGAACTCTTAGCCTGGGGGACACAGGTAATCACATACTTAGTCTTAACTTCCTAATTTCATAGTATATTTCTGCCGTATCTCACTATGCATGGAGACTGAAGGAAGGACTGCAGTCTTTTCCTGACCAGTTGGTTGGTTCTAGGACTTCAGGAGCAACAATACCCAACTACTTTTGCTATCTTCCTGTGAGAGGCATCACTGCAAGGTCTCAATTTATCACTTAGATGGGGAATAGGATGCAGATGCTCTAACAAAGACTTCTTTGCTTCTCCACTCACTTTACCAGGGATAAATGTTTTTTGGGTCACCCTAGTCAGTGTAGTTGTCATATCATGCAGCATCTCTACATGGATGATAGCTGCCTTTAGGCCTGGTACAGATATTATTGGTTAAAACTGTCTGTGTCTTCCTAGAATTCAATTACAATATCTCAGTCATCAGATCATAGTCTTGCTTTTTATAACAGTGATATTTCCTTAGATTTGTCTTAAATATGTTCTTCCTTCACATAAATATAGGTAGCGGCTTTGTGCTACCCTGGGGATAGAAGGTTCATATTTTGTTAGTTTCTTGCATAATGCAAAAGGAGATTAGAGAGCTTCTTATATTCTGTTTCCTCCCAAGAGAAAGCTATCATGTAGATCAAGAGAGGAAATTATTTCCTTGCTTGGCACAAATGAGTCACAGAAAATGACCTTCTTTGTAGTCTAATTTAGATTCAAGAATCCTCTGAAGAGCTGATAATATAAACCCATATGGCTTGGATGAAGAAAGTTGGGATAGACATTGTCACTAACAGACTCATCCACATTTTAAAAAGCAGTATTTCACTTTGCCTAGATTTTTTTGATCAGGCTGCTGCAGCTGCACACCTCATGTTGCCTGCACATGTTACGTGTAATATGCACATATATATGTGATGCTGCTGCTGAGGTTTCATTTCAGCAATGGAGAAATTGAAAAAGCAGCACACACTCTTTGGCTGTTTTTTATACTGTGTTCAACATCTTTAAAAATACATATCCATGTGAATTTTAAAACAGTGCTTGCATTTACATTGTTTGACTGTATAACATTTGGAGACAAGTTTATTACAGAGGAAGTAACAAGCTTTCAGCTGTATGTCAAGAAAACAAGATCTGACAGAAAATAAACTAGCACACTGATACACAAAAGCACTGACAAAGAGCTTCAGCAGAAAAGATCTGCTGGGAAACCAGAAACATAGCTGGACAGCACAGAGAGCTGCAAGCAACCATTTTTAGATTTTCATGTGAGGAATATTAATTTAGTTCATGGCCAAAAGTCTAAGAAGGTGCCAGCTTTTTTCCTTATTTTTTCTTGCTGTATACTGGTTCTTTATTTACTAATTTTTTGTGTGTTTTGATGTTTTTAAATGTTGGTCTGTTCCAGTTGTTGCTAATTGATTCTGCAGGCATCTTGGTAGCTTCTGTGAAGCTTGAGTGTGGAAGTTGGTCGTGGCTCACTACATTTCACAGGAAAGGCCGAGTTTATGGTTAAATTTTGCCATAGTTTTCCTGGAGATATCTGTGCTCTTGACAGAGCTAGACCATCCTGAAAAATGGTCTGGAAGTGTAACCATGGGCAGGTATGCATTCCTAAATCTGCCCACCATGCCACTGTGCCCTAACCACACCTTTGGACAGAGATGCTTTCTGATCAGGTTCCTTATGATCGTGAGGAAGGAATTTCCAAGTGTCATGGCTTATGGGTCTCTTGTTTTTCACAATATA
>WAAG01043302.1:7268-20589 GCA_013390105.1 Tichodroma muraria | reverse complement strand
CCAGAAACCAGAGCAAGTAGATGGGGGAGGAAAGAAGTTGAAATGTTGACATTTGTCTTGCGCTGTACCCTCAGGTTTCTTACAGCATAAAGCTGGACTGCATGAATCCTCTCTGCCATGGAAGGATGTGGTCTTGTTTGTAAGGAAGGAAACAAAGCTTTGTATTGAAGTGATTCATCCTGTTACAAAGATGGGGGGAGCAAGAGCAAGAAGGGGAGAACTATGGTCCTTTTCCAGTTTCTTGTACCATCTGCTAAACTGGAGATACAGAAACAGTAAAGAGCAGGAATTCTACGACACAGAGAAACACAGTAGAAAGCTCGAAATAGTAACCCTAAGCAGAGCATACTTGTCTGCTCCTGTGTCCATTTTGAGAAGTTAATCGACATTAGATACAAGCAAAGAATTAAATACTTCCTAACATATATAATTGTGCAACTAAATCTTGAAAGAGGACGTTCTTGTCTTGCTGAAGCTGAGGATTAAGAGACCTTGAACTCTACATGTCACTCATATCTTAAACATCCATTTCCTTTGGTTTTCTAAGCTATTGGCCTTAGTTACATCCTGCAGGAAAGCACTTAATTACAAAGTCAAACAAAGCATTTTGTTTTAAGCCATTCTGCCTTGGTGATCTAACACTGTTGAACACCCCTGTTGCCCTGCTCTCAAGAAAGCATCATTAACTTGCAGCTGACCCCTCACTTGTCTCATCTGCTGTA
This sequence comes from Tichodroma muraria, assembly GCA_013390105.1. Taxonomy (NCBI): domain Eukaryota; kingdom Metazoa; phylum Chordata; class Aves; order Passeriformes; family Sittidae; genus Tichodroma; species Tichodroma muraria. The sequence continues at coordinate 19,867 of WAAG01043302.1, read as the reverse complement.
AAGCCTTCCTCCCACCCCCACATTTCCCCTTTCCATCTAAAAAAGCTCATCTGTCCAGGTATTCAATGTTCTCTGTATTAAACTACTAATTACTCTCAAGAGCTCTCCAGTTACTCTGAGTTAACTAACCAATTGACTAAACAAAGTCACGGTGAAGATGCATTCTAAGCATCTTTTATAGTTGTTTTTTTTTTTTAATTCTGGATTTCATCCATTTTAATAAAACCTGACAGTCAGTTTCCCCCTGCTGACTGCTGTATTTATCATATGATTCACAGTGGCATCTGAACTTTCAGTCCGCTGCATAGCGAACATTATGCAAAGGCAGTTTGTGGCTTCCAAGTGCCCCATATTATTTACAGGTAACTGTGGTGCCTTTACAGCTAACATCATCGTTGGCATCCAGACACTACATACGTTAATTTACAGCCACAGAAAAGTGACCAGAGGACACGTTCAAATGGGTGCTTGGCTCACTGCTGCTAACTTCAATTGTTGCATGTAGCTGGAATAAAAGGGAGAGGGCAGGTGTTGCACGGCACTGGGGAAACTGGCATCCTCTTCTGGATTAACCTTCTCTTGGCTCAGCAGCAAGTTCTGCCACGTTCTTACAGATTTTCCTCCTGGTTGTACAGCACAGCAGAAAAGTACAGACTACAAAGGGAGATTGGAAGGACCGACTGCAGTGGTATGGATATGCCTTGCAAGTTACATCACAGTTAAGGATGTACAATTAGGAACCTGTAAGGCCTGAGTTAAATCGCTAGTGGGTGGTGCTTCGAGGATTAACTGCTTTAACTAGGCAGAAGAGCTGATTTGTTTGGGGTTAAGAACCCATTCTCTGCCACCAAAATAGCTCTGCTTATTATGAGGATGTGGCGCAGGAATACTGCAACAAAAAAACTAGCAGAGCTAAGCTCCATCATGTTTCTAACAAAGAAAGAAAGGAAAGAATAAGCCCAGTTCTAACAAAATTAAATATGTGGTATTTCAGAAAGTTTAGCTCTGTGTCAGTGCTGTGATAAGACTGTTTCTCTCCAGGATACTCCCACTCCCAAGCTCAGTTTTAACATCCCCTAGATTCATGCATCCAAATCACTTTAAGACCATGCTGTTCTGACTTCTGGAAATCCCACTGTTGCCATGCCCTAGGCCCCAAACAGAGAGGTCTGACAACACTCCAGATTTCTGACAAGCATTACACTGCTTAATCAGTAGTACAACACTCCCCCAAAAGAAGCAAAGGAAGTCAAGGCCACAAGTGGCAGAAAGGCCCAGCCCTTTGGGGAAGGTTAGTGTAAGTGATGCTGTAATATACTGCAGCTATCCAAAGAGCCAGAACACAAGCACAGCCCTGGCACTGGGATGGGGAACTGCTTTCAGGAGGCTCCAGGGTGAGCTGTCAGGAAAGCAGATGCAATTTCCTTGAAATTGCTTCTCAAAGAGCTTCTCACAAACAGGTGTACGTAACTCTGGCACTAACACTACAAAGAGGAAGGAGCAAGAGCCTTGTAGAAAGGAAAGAATGTTTGTAAAACATGTTCACATTATTACGTCCTTCTTTAACTATTTACTCTTAAAACTCGTACCTCAGTGATTGAAGTGCCTGCCACAAGCTTTCTGAGTAGCAGCCACTAGAAGTTAATAGAGAGAAGGCTGATGAAGAGATGATGCGAAGTTAGATTTTCCACCAGCCCCCACCTGCCCCATCTCCATTGCTGGAACAATTGAGGTCTCTGCACCTGCTTTCATGTAGCAGTGGTATAGGCATATCCTGATCCACTCAACCACCAAGGGACCTACAGCAACAGTTCACCAGCATTCCACTGTCTACCCCCTCAGAGACAATTAAATGCTTTGAAATAGGCAGGACTAAACATAAAAGATGTGTTTTTTCTGGATGAGAAGACTTTGTATGGTCAATAAATCAGGCTGAGCAAATTCAGACCTACCTCTCACAAGAGCAATGATAAACAAAGTGTTCATAATGACAAAACCAGGAGTTTTTGTACAAGATTCAGGGGCCACCCCATTCTAGCATCACTTCTCCCTCAGCCCTGCAGGCTTTGCAGGGGTTGAAGACTTCTGTGCAGACTGGGAAGAAGTACTGTTGACAAGATGCTTCATCTACTTGCTGTCAAGGCAAAGATAGCAAGTCCACTGACTCCATATTCTTCTTGAAGCAAACTCCCACTGATGTACAGATTTTTTTTTTCTTTTTTTTTCTTTTTTTTTTTAAAAATACTTAAGTGTATTAAGATGGTCACCTCTCCCAGAAACAGGCAGGCGAATCCTCTGGGACCCATGGGATCCAGCTCTGGGACTGGCCCACTAGTAAGTACCCGGGAAAAACAGCACTCTCTTTTGCTCCCACTCCCCTGTCCCATTTGTCAGAATCACTGCAGGTGGATCCAGGTCCCAACTGTGGCCAGCAAGAAGTCCGTGGAGCCAAGCACACAAGGCACAGCTCTCTTCACACCCGGATCTGGTACCCATTGAGGTCTGGCATGGCTTTGGAATCAGCAGGTTTCTTCTCACCAGATGGCCTGTGAGCAAAGAAGGTAACAACTCTTCAGAAACTGTTTTCAGTCAGGTGATGCTGCACGTGAAAAGGTACACAGAGATTCAGGCTAATCCTGCACTACTGAGGACAGGACTATTCTGCAGCCTCCAGTAATTCTCCCAATGATCTCAACAGAACAGAATGCAATTTAGGAAGTAGAAGGTCCACTCTGAAACCCCAGGTTATTATCAGAAAAACAGTCTTACTGACAGCAGAATAATTTTTGGAATCTCTGAAGCACAGGTCTGTGAGACACCAGAGCTCAGACCCATGCATAAGGTTAAAATTCACCTACCAACATCACTGTCTGTTTGAGCTGCCTTCCTCCTCCCTGCCAAAACAAGCAAGCAAAAAAACCCAGCAGTCCCCTCAACTCCCTAAGCAATGATAAACTCACAATGGTACTGACTAGGGAAGAACGTTACTGCAGGTCAGAGAAATAGTCATTCTAAAGAAACCCAGTAGGACATCGGAAGGATCCAAAACCAAATGGCAAGGTGGAGTCTGAGTAAAACATGTTCTAGATAGGTATCCTGCCCAGCAGCCCCACTCACCGTCGGTCCCCACGGCTGTTTCGCCGATGGGGGCTGGCCTGACCTCTTTGTGGGGAGGAGACATCTTTCTTTCTGTCCTTGGTGGGAGATGGTGGTCCAGTTCCTTTCCCAATCTGCCAAAAAGTAAAATTAAGAGCTACATGAGCAGAAAACCAATATGAGTAATAACAAACCCCACAAAAAGTAACCATGATTTATTATATGGGGAAAAAAAGACAAAAAGGAAAGGCAAGTGCATCAAAAATGCAAAAGCCAGAAAAAACAAGTTACAGTGACAGCTATAGCTCCAACCGTATACACAGTCCAACCTAATCACAACTCCAGCACTGCACAACATGCATTATGGGACTGTATGCAATGGGTGGTAATAAGTAAGAAAGAGGCTCCAGCCTCCAATTCACTTTCTACTCCACACATCTAGGAGAGTTTCCTGTCACTTCATTCCCCCAGTACACCAGCAGCCAGGCAAGAGAGTGGACGTGGCAGTGAGTTACTCCATCCTTGCTGCTTACCTTCAGCCTCATATCACGGGCATGTCTCTCAAGCTCTTTGCGAAAGTCTTCCCGAGTTAGCTTGTCTAGATCCAGGATGGAGCGCTTCCACTCAATCTGCTCCACACTGTGTGGGTCATGGGACACGCAGTGGCCCAGCTTCACCTTTTTCAGAGTGTGCCAGCAGCGGCGGTACGCCTCCTCGAAGTCAAAGACGAGTTCGCTCAGTGTGCGGAAGACAGGTGCTTTGTACATAAGTTCCTCACGTCGGCTGATGCCCAGTGCCCCATAGCGGCCGCCGAAGTTCACCCCCAGCACGATGTGTCGGAAGTAGTTCCCTGAGAAGTGGGTTTTGAAGCTGATGGGGAAACGGTCCAGTGTGGTCATGTTGTTGGTGAGGTAACTGACAGCACCCACTATTCAGGAAATAACCGGTGATAAGAGTTTCCTGACGAGACATGTCCTACCTGCTCCCAGCCTGCTTAGCAGACTCCCCATTGATTCAGGTATCACATAGACAGGATTTGTTCTCCAGGTCAAGAGCCCAGCTCATTGCAGGCTGCCCTACTTTCATTTGGGTTATGGGGAAAACAGACTTGGCCTTTTCAAGGAGACAGTCAACAAATGGAAGTTAATTTTGATGCAGTTCTGTGATGCAGAAGTTGCAATGCTAGCACCTTAAGTGTACTGTATTTCATAGCTCCCAAACTGTTAACACTGCAGCATTATTCCTCAGTTTGTTTTAATCTGTTTCACTAGCTACTGTTTCATACACCTTCAGGATAGAAACTTACCAACCTCCATTTTTGAACAATTCACTCACCATCTCTGCCCCTCCAGGTGCATGAAGAACCTGTAGCCCAAGTACCACAAACTAAACCTGGAAAATAGCTAGGAAAGATGTGTACTTAAAGATAACACGCATCTAGAACTAAGAAAGGTATTGCCTAAGCTAGTAAGTGACAAACACCATAATCAGAAGTTGGGGAGGATCCATAAGTTATATTAAGGCAGAACACATGCAGGCAGTAAGGAACCAATGCTATCCACAAAGGATTTCCTGACCTAATTCTAGCTAGCGTTTTTGCTCCTCTTTAGGTGTTCTTTTATTTTTTACTATCTTATATGGCTGACCAGAGTAACACTACCCATCTTGGTGAAGGAAGAGCAACTCCAAAGGACTAGTTCTGATACTTTAGAGAATGCTTGGATTTGGATTTCATTTGGTGGGGTTTTGTATGAGAACTGGGGAGGAAAAAAAGAGGAATGTGGGGCTTGGTAACAGTATTATCACCACCTTCAAAACATCACAAGCAAGAAAGCAGAGGCAAAAACACAAGGATGAGCAGACATGCACAACTCCAAGAGGAAAGGATACATTCCCAGGATCACAGCTTCCAGGCATTTTATTGGCAGGGCCTCTTTGGTCATTTCTTTGGCCAGGTCCATCAGCCTGCAGAGTGGGACAAGGGAAAGATGAGGGCAGTTAGAGGGCTTGTGCTATGCAATGTGGCCAGTTCAGCCCTTTTGCACTGTATTCGTAAGGTAGATTTCCAGGAGAGAGGGTGGCCCACAGAGGATAGGGAACAGAACAAAGTGTCTTCTTTAAGAAGATATTAAATCTAAACCAGGTCTCTGCCACATGCTGTTGTTGCTTCCAAAGAATTCACTTCAGTGGGTTGAAGCAAAACTGCTTACTGGGCAACCTGGATTCTCAGGAGGGCCACAGCACCAATGTGTCCACAAATAAAATCCTCAAAGGACCAAGAGTCAGCAGTGTTTGCCACACAAGGCTCAAGGAATAAAGCCTTCTTCTCTGGAATTAACCCTAGTCTCTGTTCAGTGAGTACCATGGAGGAGACATTGAACTGATTGTAAAACAAGCCCTTTAGACTCACATAAATCTATGGACTAGACCAATAGTAAGAAGCCAGTCTTGGGAGATTCTCCATATACTCTTCAAGAGAGTCAATGAACATCAGGTGCTTATTGCCAGGAACTTCTGGAGAGCAGCAGTTCCCAAAATCTGCTGTGAGGAGAATACCCTTTCTCGTTCAAAGTATGAGTCACCAAAAGCTTAGTGAGCCTAGATTCTGCAGCGGCACTCACAGGAGCTATCAAGTCAGGCCTGTAAAGACACTTGGCTTTCACAAAGCTTTTGTAGAGCAGGACCTAATTTCAGAATCCCTCAAAAGTTCATATAGTTACATTCCAATTAGAAGCAGGCAGAATATGCACATTTTTGCAAACATTATCTTTGGTTTACCGGATTTAGTGACACGTGACAAAAAAAATCCTACTCTCTTTCTTGAGAAAGACCAGACAGCTCTGCCCACCTATGCCCCAGGCAACAGACAATAAAGTTACCCAAAGCAGGATGCAGCTGCAGTACTGAAAGCCCTGAGTGCCACTAGACCTCAGGCAGGGGATGGAGAAAAAGCAGTGTGTATAGCAGGGCTCCAACAAAAAAGAAAGGATTAAATGCTGTAGAGGCTGCCAACACTTACCCAGTTAGAGGTCTGCTCTTCTTAATCTCAAAGAATTGTGTCCCAGTGTGATTGTACCTGGAAGCAAGAAGTTAAGGGCTTGGCAGCTTGGAAAGTAGAGTTTGAAGAAAACTTGTCTGAAGGACTTTCATGTTATTTACTATTCTCACAGCAAAGTCATGATTCCACAAATGTAGCAGCAACACAAGAAAATCCCTACCTCCCTTTCCCACATTTCTCCCATTTATAATTCCTCCTAATTTCCACAGTATCTCCTTGTCAATTCTTCTCTTCCTCATACTCACACACAGGTTTCCACTCCAATTCCCAAAGGTTCATGCTGACAGCACATGGTCTGCTCAGCTTTCCAGTTACCAGGGCAGAATAGTTTGATAAATCTCTTCCTGCTCCAATCTGCACATAATACATGGAGCAATTAAACATGCATATGGTACCTTATTCTAAGATTGACTGGGATCCAGAGCACAATCACCCTGGATGGATGAAAGATGCCAAAAGGTTGGCCTTCTTACCTTGAATTAGGGCTGAAGACAGAGCTAGGTCTGTATCTCATCAGTGAGATTAGACTGTGTTTGCATAGCATATACCTTCTCTCCAGCACAATAGGAATGGAGAAATCTCTTCCCAGAACACAGCCACACAGGCAGCTCTGCATATAAAGGGGCAGCATACCACAGACGCACAAAAGCAGGGTGGCTGAGTGTTGTTTAGACAGAGAAGGGTAATTGAATAGGATGATCTGAGAAGGTTGGCCCATCACCACAACTCACCCACACATTAACAATGAGGAGGTGATGCAGTTTGTAATACATCTGACACCTGGCTGTCAGGATCTCAGGTATGTGTGTTTTTAATGAAATACCGCCGTAAAGCCACTGACCTAGAAGAGTGGGTAGTGAGGAAAGGCCTTTGACAACATGCCCATTTGTTACATGCAGTGAACAGAACCAGAAGGTAACTTGGGCAAAAAAAGAAAAGAAACAGAGCAGCAAAATAAAATATTATCCCAAGTCCAGCTTCCTCTTTTCAGGGAACAAGTTTCAGTTCTCCTCCAGCTACAACAGAAGGAGCTTTTCTGTTTGTCACAGGCAAAGAAAGTCTCTTGCTCTTTCTTCCGAGTTATCACACCAGTGAGTGAAGTAACAGTAAAGGATACTGAAGCTCCCTGATGTACCGCTGTACAGCCTCCAGGCGCTCAGGGATGGGGGTGGATGGCTGGAACACAGGCACACTTGGTATGGGAATCTGAAATGAGGAGCAGAACGTAAGTCACTACTTCCAAACCTCTCCAGCTTCTTGCTGAACTCAGTGGCACATAGCTGTAGGGAGCATGTTCCTCTGAAACCAGACCCATTTTGCTACCCAAAGTGACCACACCAGAAACATTCCTCTATTTCCACAATGGAAATTGAGAAGGGATTCAGAATGAGGCATCACCACAGAGCTGCAAGAGAAACTATGTGAAAAGGTCCTGCACATATGCAACATTACATTGGATGAAATAGATAGAATTAACTGACAAGGCAAGATACAAGACAGGAAAGCTATCATCTGAGGGATCATGACCTCATTTGAGTATTGAAACTGAAGGGCATGAAACAAAAATAAAAGAAAGAGGCAAAAATGGACAATCAGTTTTCCAGTATCACCAGAGGGTGGAACAGTCCTGCAAGCAAGGGTAGAAAGGTCCTTCACTGCTTCCTGGCATTTCAGATGAGTTGGCACTGACTAGGACAAAGGCGTGACAGCATGACCCCCTGCCCTGCAGCGTCTGGTGTTTTGAATTACATGGTCAGAGAATGACTTCTGGATGTTCACCTTTCAGACTGCTGTCCCATTCTGAGGCCTCAGCCTTATGGGTCCAGTCAGATTTTCCTCACCATTTTCTCCACAGGAGGTAACTGTAGTCTTGTCAGCAGCTGGAAAAATGTGTACAAGGAAAGAGAAGGGACCTTCACCTTTTATTTGTCCACAGGACAAATAAAAAGAAGACACAAGTTTGGGATGACTAACAGGCTTGGAGAAACAGCCCAATATTTTCTCTCTGAAGGATAGCTCATGCCTTTCATGCACCTTGCTAATATCAGACTGCATCTTTTCTCAGCTGTTTGGCTTTTAACCTTTCAGTTCCTCCTCAGACTTCCCTCAGAGCTGGCCAATCCACAGCTATGAAAGAGTGAGTCAGAGCCAGTTCTTCCTTTGAGCCTTCCATTCTGCTGTCCACAACTAACTGCCTCTGCTGGGCATGGTTTTGTAGCCAGCGGTACTGCTTAGTGCATCCTTCACATGTATTTCCGTGGCCACTCATTTCCATACACCTCCTTCTTCTGTCCCGTGTTGGTACAAGTGACTGGTGAACCAGGTTAGGTACCTGGAGCAGCTGAAAGCTGAGCCAGCAAGCATGGGTGGTTTTCAGCCTGATCAGTTCCCTGTCCTGGCTTGCCACACAGTTGCCCTCTGCTTGTGCTCCCTCAGGTACAGGGACCAGAGACCACTTAACCTTGAGAGGGGCTGGTGCTGCCTCTCAAACCAAGCAGAGGCACCGGCTGCCTCATTTGCAGGGGGCAGCACAGGCACGGTGGGAACAGATGTGAAACTGGGTTCGTTCAGCTGCAGCAGGAGCAGGGAAGGCTCCAGAGAGTGGCACAGGAATAGAGCCATCTCTGGAAGTGCATGAGCTGAGTCAGTTTGGATGCTGTGAGCTGACACACTGAGTCATAGGAAATAATTCCCAGGCAGAAACAAGGAAAGAGGTAACAATCAGGGCAGGCTGACTATTTAACTTTGTTTCATTTCTCCAGCATGGAGGCTTCAATGCTTTTGAGTGGAGACAGATTAAGGGCATGTTGACAGCACAGATAATGATTCTGGGTAGTTCCTCCTCCCTTTACTAGTACAGACCCCCAGATCTCATTTTCCTCAAAGGACTGTGCAACACTGAGACAGCATAATGGCAATCAGTTCAGCACGGGACTAGTTAATGTGGAAGAGCCTCCTGCACCTCGAGTAATTAAACTGATGAAAGTACGCTGTGCTCTCTCTCAGATCTGGGCCTGCAGCCCAGACTGGGCTACAATTTCTTTTTGCATCAGGTCTATAGCATTTTAACAGGACAATAGAAGCAGAAGGAGAGGAATAAGGTCTCCATCCCTCAACTCCACACTGACAGAATGAGAGATCCTTACAACTTTTTTCTTCCCCAGCATCATCCACTGCACATCTCAAAAGAACTATAAATATTAGGCAGTTTTCACATCCTTCAGAAAGCAGAGAAGAATTTATTTGTAACAGAAAAGATAGGAAATCAGATCTATTTTGATAGATCTTTAACTATTCTGAAATAGAATTCCCTTTAGCTATTCTGAAAGCTGAAAAGAGCCCAGATTTCCCAAAGTATATAACCTCTGCCAGGCTTAGCAGACCAAATGAACACACCCCCTTGATCCCTCATCACTTGTGTGGAGTAGCTGCATCACCCCACTCCTAGATTCATGCACCCTGGCAGGCTGTCTATATGCATGGGATTGGGACTCTGCTTTTAGGAAGGGGATCCTGAGAACAACCAAGATTTTCATATACTAAGTGGGCCATGGTGTATGTGAGGAAAGGCAGATGGGAGCAAGGCACAGGCAAAGCTCCACCCTTATTGGTATCACAGAGGTGCCCTTTTGGCCAGCCTAGTTTAGCAACAGTTTCTTTTATGGTATGTATGTGTATCCAAGCACCTCCCTACTCTTCCTTCAGCAAATAACGCAGGAGCAGTAACAGCCTCGGTTGAGAGCCTGACTGAAAAAAACCAGATTATTTTTTTCTGGCTCTCTCGGTCTGAATCCATTAGATACAACACTTCCTGTCTTTGCCCTCATAACCATCTCATTTAAAATACATAATTTCTTTATGAGCCAAGCACACAGCACTTGGTACTTCCAGCATGGACACATTTGATGGTTCCAGCAGCTTGAAGCAATGCAATACCCCACCCTGTTGCTGGAAAGAACACAACCTACAGGAGAGTGGCATTCTCAAGCCTGCTCACTCGATGCCCACTCACCCAAAATGTACCTGAAGGAAATTGAGACTAGAGGAGCTCTCAGACCCCAGTGAGAGACACAGCCCCTGAAAGTGATCTGTAAACAGATGTCTAATCACAGCCTCCTCCAGTCATCATTTTATAGCATTTTAGTTTATTGACAGTTTTTTTTGAGAGTTATTTCCCCCAACACCCAATGCTGGCTATGATCCACGGCCAAAATTTTGGAGTAGTCAAGTCACTGTCCCATTCCCAACACCTAAAGAGGACTATTCACTCTCCAGTACATGGAGAGAACCTGGCTTTTCAAAGGAGCTAGCCTTGCAGAGCCTTATTGCCTTAATTCTTGTCTGTTGCACCAGCCTTTCAAAGAAACTTGATGGCATGGAGACAAATGGTAATAAGCAGCCCTCAAAGAAAAAAATAAATCCTTACAGGGGAGAAGGAGCTAAGGAAACAGAGCTCATCCATCCTTGTGGTTTCTTGAATTCCAGTATCCTCCCAGCTATATGCCGAGTGAGCTTGGGAATGTGATCTCAGGTGGTAGAGTGCTTATAGATCTATTAAGTTTATAGATCTATAAACTTAATAGATCTATAGATCTAAACTTTATAGATCTTACAGTTTATAGATCTATTTCCCAGGGGTGCTAGCAGATGCAAAAAACCCTCAATAACTCAAACCCAACAACCCCCAAAACAAAACAGCCCAATTTTGCCTCTTATTGTAAGAGCTCAGACCACTTGTGTCCCCTAACTGTAACCCTCTTGGATAAAGACTATAAAGTAAGAACAGTGGAAGTTCTTCACATAAGACAAAAACAAGGGACTGAACACTGTATTTCCTCCCTATCATTCACTGGAGTCTTGTTGTTCAGCTGCTTTCTTCCATTTCCCTCACCTTTTCTGGCCAAATCAGTCCCTATGGTTAAGAAATTAGGTAGTGTATGTTCTGACTGATCTGAAACATGTTTTCAGCCTTCATCTAGGCTCAGGACAAAGTCAGAGGAAAGGAAGGAAATCTGAAAAGGAAGGAAAAGTCTAATGGACTTAGAATAGGGACTGTAATCAGGACTCAGGATTTGTTCCAGTTTTTGCCACAGATGCTTATGACTCTTTACTGCACCAAGGATATTGCATCACATACTTCTCCAGAATTCCTCATGGAAAGCAGTATGAATTGTCTATACACTATATAATAGCATGTTCTTCCATACTTCAAATTACCCTCCCAAGGAGGTAAGTCCTTGCTAAAAAAGCCTGAGATGAAAAAACTTCATCTTTTTGTATCTTATTTTCCCCTATTAGAGTGATGGGAATACTCCTGTAACCCGCCAGTGGAGTGACACACCAAATGTTTGCAGCGTCTTTTGTTCACAGTACACCAATAAAAGGGAGAGAGATGCAATACAGATAGCAACAATCCCAAGAATTCACATTCAAATGTTTCAGTATGGTACAAGGCTCAGTGAAATGGCCAGTGGTTCCTCTTTCCATAGAGTTCTCTGCAGCAAGGCCAGAACGTGCTTGGAAACCACATCTGACCCTACACCAGCAATAAGCTCTGCAAGCATTTGCTAACTCCTCTTAAAACGCTTGGCATCAAAAGTCTTTTTTCACAGACACAGTTCTGTTCCAGAATGCCTTTTGGTGAGGGAGACTGTGCTCAAATCGAATTTCTTCAGGTTCAAAGGCTCACCTCCACCTGTCTCAATCTCCCACCTCAAGTCTTTGGACTCTTCTACATTTAATTCTCCTCATCTTTTCATCATTTATCCAGTCTTTCTCTTTAGGCACTGCCCATTCCCCTCCCTCGTCTGCAGGCTGCTCATACATCAGCTACCTGAAGTCCGTTTTCCAGCAAGGCCGCAGAAGAAGAGGGTGCTGCTGGCGCACCAGACAGTTCAGAGCCCCGCAGACACCCTCTTGCACTCCGAGTTAGAGCGTGGCTTTCCTTCCGACAAGAGCAGTCCCGGGGCCCCTTTTTCCGAGGGATCGCTCCCGAGCCGGGAAGACCGGCCTCCTAAGGGCGCAGGCGGGCGTCTCCTCCCAGCGGGATGCCGCCGTTTCCCCCTTCCCTTCGTCCGCCCCGCGGGGGACGGTCCGCCCCGGGCGCTTCCGCTGGGACCCCGCGCCGCACCAGCCCCGGGGTGGGGGGGTCTCACCTTGGGCAGGTCGGCGGCGCCCCGGATCCTCTGCGCCACCCGGTCCCCCTCGGGGTGGATCCTGCCCACATGCCGCCACATCCGCTCCCAGGTGGGCTCATCCACGGGCAGCCCGCCGCGGTTGACGAAGAAGGGGACGCCGCCGTCGCGAAGATCCTCCTCGCCCTCCTCCTCCTGCTGCTCCTCGTCCCGCGGTGCCGCCGCCTCGCCGGACGGGGGCTGCCTGGCCGCCGCGGCCCCGTCGCCCCCCGGCATCGGCATCGCCGCGCCCGCACTCAGCGCCTGCCGCC
>WAAG01043300.1:264-17945 GCA_013390105.1 Tichodroma muraria | reverse complement strand
AAAGAAGAGTACTTCCAGTATGACCTCCTGTTCTCCTGGAACCTCAATGAGGCTCTACATACAGCAGGCAGGTGAGAACAGAGAAGAGACTGTTTTGTCCATCTGTTTTTTTTCATTTGGGGGGTAGCTATAAAAACAATAATNGTCAAACATAATTTTTTGGTGTTGCTACTGTGTTGTTTTTGTTAGAGTGTATTTTTTGTTGTTGTTGTTTGTTTGTTTGTTTTTAAAACAGTACTGATCTGAGCAGTGAGACTTTTTCAGTTAAATTAACTATATTGGTGTAAAACCTGGCCATTCAGATTGTTCTTGATGATTTTCCCTGACCTTTATCCACCTGGCTGTGCTATGATGTCAACAATTCCCAGCTGATATACCTCACAAAATGACTAGAAATCAGAAAGTGGACCAAAATAAAGTAAATGGTAACTCTCTCCCTATTAAGACTTACTTTCAAGTTACTAAAAAACAAAATCTGCTTTTTGTCTTCCTTAACTTCTCTTTCTCCATCCTCTTCTTAGCTTTTATTTTCTTATAGGGAGGAAATGAAATTGATGCAAATATGACTATCCTAAATTAAGCTGGTGAGTTACTCATGTAGCTGATATCATTATTGGTCAGCCTGTAGTGCATGGCAAGCTTCATTTCTTTGGAGAAGAGTCAGGACTGAAGTCAAGAGATGGGGCACAGCTGACCAGGCAGTCAGTAATATATGTCCCAATTTCTTTTTATCTGGTCTCCTGTCTGGTTGCTCCTACATCTTTACATGGAGTAGGAGAAAATATATTTGAAAAAATGTTTAAAAGGAGGTATCTTTTATAACATGGTGACTTTCCTCATTGCAATGAACTCAGCCTGCAGAATGAGCTGTGAGTGTGTAATTTTTGCAGGACAGGGCTTGTCTGCAGTATTTTATTGTTTCTGGAAGTGGTCACTTGAGCAAGTACACATGTGCTATGAGTAAGTATTGGTTTTCTTTGGCTGCTTCTTAGCAGGTTTTCCTCTGAATTAAGGTGTGCCTGGCCCTGGGCAAATTGTGGAACTCCCTCATGTTGGTAGTGGGAAGGTGTAATGGGGTTGGGAACTTCATGTGGTGCTCATAGCTCAGTGCACCCCTCAGGCTTAGCATCAGGAATCTCGTGTTTGCTCTGCATGGACAAATACTCTGTTGGCCTTACACAACTGCAGGCATGGCTGTAAGGTTTAATCATGCATCTTAAATCAAAGGAAAACACCGCACAGGGAGTGTTCCTTGGAAAAAGCAGCTTTAGGAGACCAACAGCAGGCTCTCTTTACAGGTGGGAGAAAAGAAAATATTCTTGTCTAGGGGTCCCCAGTGATCCAAATATAAGAACCCTGTATCTGGCTAAAATAGGAAAATCCACGTTGAAAAATATTGTGAGAGAATTTGAGCATTTGCTGTATGCTCTTATTGTTATCCAGTGAAAAGCATTGATAAGAGAAGAGGATTCTTGCATTCCCTGTCCTATTCCCTATTGTTTGGGAAATCTAAATCCAAGCCTTTTTTGAATTTTCCCTGTGATCTTGGAAAAGTTCTTTAATTTCTCTATGGGAAGCTTCCCACTTCAGTAAGGAATTCCAACTCTTCACTCTCACATGGGAATATTATGAGGATAAAGATGTGGAAGTTTCTGAGGTGCTCAAATACTAAAATAATGAAAAGCTACTGAAGTATATAAAATGAATGCAAATAATTTAGGCTAATTTTTGATGAATTGCTCGTCCAGGGTTTTGTTGGATGTGATGTAAATGAGTCTGAGGGCCATTGATAGTGATTGATGTTTATCCAACTGTTACTGTGTTTAAAATAGTCACAAATATATAAGAGGTACTGCTGTTACTCCTCTCTGTGAAAACAGTGGATGAAATTGTGCTCTCAGGTACAGCAGCTCAAGACCATTGCAAATTAAGCCACTGGAAATCAATGGGGTTGCACATTTGTAACTGAGATCAGAATTTGCCTTGGCCTTGTGAGGTGCTCTCTGTGTTAATTCTTGCATCTGAAACTGGAAGAAATGGCTTTTTTATTACAGCAGTGCTTGAAGAGACCCCAGGAAAGTGAGATGTATGTATTAGAGGCTGCCAACAGCTAGTGGCAGTTTCGGCCTAATAAACTGGAAGTAAATAACTTGGTGATTAGCTGGAATTGGCAGGCCATTTAAGCACAGCACTGACCGGGTACCTGGTTTTCCCTGTTCACACCTTAATACCATATAACAGCATGGATGGATGCCTGGAAGATATATGGCCCTCAGAAGAACTTGTTCTGAATCTACTTTGACACTTCTATTTGTGAATAATCTTAATGATAACAGCAACAACCACAAGTACTTAGCTAGAACTTTCCATTCCAAAGAGCCAAGAGCACTTCTAATTTGAAGAGTGAGCAAACAATAAACAATGAAATCCAAGTCATTACAGCAGGGGAAGTTTTGTACTTCAAGGGATGAACTAGGAAGACAGTGAAAATTGGGTTTTCTTGCTGCTGCCCCCACCACACCACCTCTCTGTGAACTGTGGCTAAAGTGGGGATGTGTGAGGCTTAATCTCAGGCAAACAGTTTTGTGGATAAAGCAAGCGGTGCAAGAACCTAAACAGGATTATTGTGAATAGACTTGTATGTTCAGAGAAATTGAACCCATGGAGATCCACTCTAAGAAGAAATATGATCAAATAGTGAGGGATTAAATGAACTCTTTCAGGGCAGGACTTAGATGAAGTCTGTTTAAGTTATCTGGAGAATCAGTTGCTATTGATTCAGTAAGCATTAGGTCAGGTTGCTTGCTCCCTGACTGCCATTATGTTGTATTTCAGGAGACAACAGGGCATTTTGGCAAGGGCAGTAAGAGAAAGTCTGGCACAGTCCATTCATTTTTGCAATTGCCATGCTTTTGTCTCACTTCTCTCACTTAGATCTTTTGTACCATAAGTAGCAAGAGAAGATTCTGATGCAGTTGTCATTTGCCACCTTTCTGAGTCCTACTTTAAGTTCTAATGCACAGGCTTGCTTTAACATTTTGTTTCTCCGCTGGATTACTTTACTTTTTCCTTTGTGGTCCTGAGATTCCTGCTGCAGGGAGGAATTCCACTCCCCTATGCAATAAAATGACCAGGCTGAGTTAGCATTGTGTTCCCAAAGAGAAAGGATAAAAAAATACTCAAACAGTGCCAGGTTCCCTGACAGAATTAATACTTCACAGTATTGTGTCATTCCTGCAGCCTCTTCTTTTCAGTTACCCATCCCTCTTAGTCATTTCATTAGTCATTACTTTTGGAAAGGGGTGTAGCAATCTGGTTTGATTGGAATGCACCAGGGTAAAGTGTCCAGCTTTGTTACTTGTAGTGGTCATCACGTTGACGTGTATATTTCTAAGGATTTAGGCATATGGGTCAGAAAGTGTAATGCTTCTTGATTGCTCTGCTCTCTGAAGTATAGAATTTTGGTGGTTTAGAAGTGGAGTGATAATCTTTTAAAATGCTGCAACTTGCCTGAGATTGTGTAGCATAGTTCATCTTTGTGGTTTCTCCTAATCAGCCCTCACAGGTGCGTATGACCATTTTACAGGCAGGAAAAAAACAAAGGGCTTGGGCACAAACTTGGTTAATAAGTTCCCAGCCTCTAGAAATCTGGTCTAGTCACGTTGCTACATGAAAAAAAGGCATAAAATGAATTTACTGTTGAAAGTGGTTTGCTTTGGGTTTGGATTAGGCCCATAATCCAGGTCATCAAATTATCTTGCAGAAGGTAAGAGTATTTTGGGCCAAGGTAGTCAGAATTGAAATGCATGACAGACGTGCATCTACAATTCTTGCTTAGGCATGGAGATACCGGAGCATTTTGGATCAAATCATGGATTTTAACTTTTACTGTAATTGAGAACATGTGAAATAAATTTAAAAAAAAAAAAAAAGAAAAAAAAGAAAAGAAAGGAGCGGACCTGAAAGATTTAAATGCAATTAATTTTATTTTGTTGAGATTAAGTATTTAATACCTGGAGCCTGCTAAGGGGGCAAACCAGGGTTGCCTCTAGAGTTCGAGTCTCCATGTTTTGAAGAAGCCAAGACTCCATAATGGCTGCTTTATGTGAGTTTTCTCCATTTCTTCAACCTCCTGGGCGAAAGTCAGGTCTGTGTGAAGGTAGGTGTGCGCAGTATTTTGCAAGCAGATATGAGCTTGCTCTGCCCACGCTTCAAGCCAACTGGACGGCAGCCAGCCTCCAGCGGAAGCTGTACAGCTGCCTGAGCGAGGATGTTGAGCCCAGCCCCGTTTCTCTGCAGAGCTGGTTAGCTCGGGTTTGGGGTTGTACTAACCACAGCTACAGGTCCTCTGCGTTGGTGCTGGCTTGTGCCTGGCCAGGCTGGAGTGCAGGCAGGGTGAGCCTTTGTCAGCCTGCCAGGTACCATGTAGACATACCCTTCCTCACCCTAGGTAGCAGTTTCTCAGGCACTTAATTTTCGTTGAAGTCAGCATGAGCAAATGCTAGTCATCTTGAGTAGTGGTTGCCAAAGGAGGTCCTTTGTGTAACGCATGGATTTAGCAATGTAGGCACTGACTTTGCATTACTAATGTTTGGTCTGCTTTCTCCCAGGCTTTCCACTTTCTTGGTCCCTGTCAACCCCCTTTCTTACTGGCTGCTCCGGCTCTGTAATTGCATGTGACTGCAGTGATACTGTTGTCAGCACTGAAGAAGTCTCTAGATTTTATTGCTACCCTCCCTCAGGCGATACAGTTTACCACCAGCCCTGAGAGGCTGGTTTGGAGTCTCTTGAAGTTGTTGAGATCTCGATAGTGCTTTATGGTGATATTGCCCTCTCTCCTCACCTTGAAGAAGGGAGTGGTGATTTAGCCAGAAGCGAACAAGTGACTTCAGCAAGCTGGTGCTTCTTCCCTAGGGAGTATAATAAAAGTTTCACCCTACAGGGTACAAACTATGCTTTGCCGAGTAAAATCAAAGATTAAAAAAGAAATTGGTGTTGGCTCATGTTTCCAAGTTGTCTGAGCTTTGATTGGTCTCTGTAATTCAAGGAATTGTAGATGTATATTTTATGTTTCCTATCTGTTACTGCTTCATTATTATTCCTTCCTTGGCTTCTTGCTGTGGAAACCTGAACTTCATAGTGATATTAAATCTTGAAATTGCCCAGAAAAATTAACCTTCTTTCACTTTTTCAGGTACTAGCACTAGTGTTCTCAAAAACCCCTACATGATCTATGTATGAAACTGCTCTGTTAAACCCACTAGAAACTTCATGGTGACTTCTGTAGGTTTGTCATAAGGATTTTCATACTAAGAATTGAAAACAGCAAATGTTCACTTTGCAAAATTATTAAGGTCTGAAATTGTGGTTTTTTTTCTACTGGAATGAAACTCAAATGTAGAGATTTCTGAGAAATTAAGCTTTGTTCTCAGTTTGTTAGGCAAACACAGTATTTTATATCTGATGGCTTCTGGGTAAGTACCAATAGTATTTCAGCATTTTTCTCTCACATGATTTGTAGTCTGACAAGAGGAGTTGAACATGGGGCTCAGGACCACTTAGCAACTTCAGTCTTTCTGATGAAACTTCCCTGAAACTCAGCTCTTAGCACAGGTCATATTAGTTGTCAAGAATCTTTGGTAAAAATGTTCTGAGCAGCTGTAGTTCGTTGTTTTCTAACTTGTTTTAACTTTAACAACGTCACATCAGCAAGGTAGGATCTGTGGTGTTCTCTGAGAAGTGGGCTTTACATGTTGATTAAATTGCTTGGCTGGTACAGTTATCATCAAAGAGCTTTTTTAATGTGATAGACATAAGAAAAGCCTTCCAATTGTCTCTTCCATGTCCTGAGTATCCCAGCTAGATTACAAATAGGATATGAAAGTCCAGACATGGGTCACGCAGCCCTGGGGTGTTATGGATGCCCTCTTAGATCTGTGTGGAAAGCAGTGGAAATATACCTTGTAGGGTGGATGCACTTCACAGTTGGAGAGAGGTAACCTAGTTTGTCAGCTATCACAAAACACTCATTTCATTTCCATTGCTACAGTTTTGTCTAGAACCGTTCAAGCCCTGCAGGGTCCAATTCACAAGGTTGTATGTGAACTGATCCCTGCTCTCAGGTTTAGGAGGGGTGGGTGGAGAAACAAACCTTTCAAGACTGCTTAGAGGGATGAATCTGAGAAATTCACACCTTCGGAACTGCTCTTCATCTTCCTCTAGAGCCCTTTTGTACTCTTTACTCAGGAGTTTGAAGTGATCCTGGTAATGCTTTCCCTCTACTTGTGTTTCTCTTCCTTTGCTGAGTCACTCACACGCTGTACAGTGCTTTCCTTCAGGGCCCTGGGTGCTGACACTAATTAACTCTTGCATCGCTATAATGTGCATTCAGGATTCTCCCCATGCTGTAGATTACCTCACTGGTGATTTGATCTTTTAGTAATTCACACATGGAATCTGTCTCTCTACCCAAATTCATGAGAAGTGTGGGTTATATTTTGTAGAAAATACAGTAGGATACAGTTCTCCTCAAGCTACTGAGAATACTCACCATTGTAATATTGTGGCTCATTAAGGTTAACTGCAGCAGAATCCATGTGTGAGAAAACCCCAGCCTAAAATCCAGTCAGCAAAATCATATTAATGTTGCATACCCTTGTTTTGGCACATGGCAAGGACTCAGTAGTATTTTTATTTCACAGTTGTGCCCCTATCAGTGTCCACTTCTTTAACATTCATAATAATTTTTCATTTCAGTGTTTTGGCTGTTTCTGTTCTTGCTTACATCCAGTTGATTACCAGGAATTAAGTTCTTGTAATGGCAAAACAACTCAAAGATGAGATAATAAAACAACAGGATTTTGTGTATGCATCCAATTACCTTAATGAGTTTATGTATTTTCACTTTGGCTGTAGAGATGCTTTAATGTTGCTCCTCAACTTGGCACAAAGTAACTCCCTTTCTTGCTACTTCCTGTAGAAGAAATAATCCAAGCCTGTAGAGGGTTTTACCTGCATGGTCCAGCTCACTTTTCTCTCAGTGACAGTATAATTTCTCTGTTTAAATGCAGTACAGAACACGTGGCTTTGAACATGTGGATTTTGGTGAAAGACAGAGAGATCCCCTCTCCCTTGATGCTAGAAATAGCAATAGCACTGAGCAGTCAAAATATTTCGGTCTCTCATTCTAACTGTATTTGAGAGTGCCTGTGTTTCATGTCCTGTTATCATTGCAGTGAAGAATTCCCCATTCTTGATAGCTTTTTTTTGGTGCTTTTTGCAAAGATGAGAGTGAAGAAGTAAGGGGGAGCTCTTCCACAACAAATATCACTGCATGCTCTGCGATCTTTTGGAAAGAAGCCTTTTTATATTTTTAAAATTTATATTCCAGCAGTCCTTATTATTAAGATATTCATTCTTATAAAGGGATGTTAAATAATTAAGCCTGTGGAAGGGGCAACATCAACAAATGCTGGAATATATTTAAATAATGAAGAACATCTTTAATTTGTACATGTAAAATAATTGTGGGCCGATGGCAGGTTAAGCATTCATATTTATTAAAATGTACTTGCCTCTGCTTTAGAGGAAGGAGGTTGTCATTTCGTATACTCTCCTTCAGCTTGAGACACTTCAAGACTTCCTTCTCTTCAGTCAAAAAGAATCAATTATGCATTGCAGTTACTTTCCCCCAAAATACTTTGATTGCCTCATTTTGTTTTATCTGAGAGCACTCAAGTCATTCTTTTTTATACAGGAGGGAAGAGGGGTGTGGAAATTACCCAGTCTGTAACCAAATAACCTGGCCTTTAGTGAGGATTCCTAGTGATTCAGAATATTGACAGCAATCAGGAGTCTCAGGCTGTTGAAACTTCCCCTCTAATTGAACTGGGAAAGGTAAACCAGTTTCAGTGCTCCACACGCTGTAATTGCAATAATTTAATTTAGCTATTTAACCTGTAATTCAGTGGTATTTATTAAAGAGCATAGGAGAAAATGAGGCCATTAGGAGCCAGAGATGAATACATTGAAATGAAAATGAACACTTCTAACTGCTAGTTGACCTTCGTTTTGTAGCAGTTTTTATTAGGCTGGTCACAGTAATTACTGGGACGTGAATCACGAAGAAAAGTGAATAATTCTGTAATGAACATTTTTATTCATTATCTCACATTTTCAGGAATCAGAAAAGTATCATGTAAAAGTATCTCCAATGTTCTCCTTTTGTTTGTTTTTCGACAAATAATGGTTTGTGGACAATAGCCTGGTGCAAAGCATCACTCCAGAGTGAGGATTTGAGTCAGGCTGAATTGATGGGCCTGCAGCGTTCCGAATGCAGCGTGCACGACTGCAGAACATGCTCAGGGAGGCTGAGAGGTTTGTAAATCAAGCAGAAATCATATTAGTAAACATAACACATGCTGGTCACCCCTGTTAACACTTAGGAGGGCACATTTTGGGTCAAAAACTGAGATATTGAAACTTCACTGTGATTTGTGCTGGGCTCTCTGGGCTTGAGTTCTTTTACCCTGGCTCCTGCCAAGGAGTTCTTTTAGGAAGGGGTCTTT
The DNA here is from genome assembly GCA_013390105.1 of Tichodroma muraria. Lineage (NCBI taxonomy): Eukaryota > Metazoa > Chordata > Aves > Passeriformes > Sittidae > Tichodroma > Tichodroma muraria. The sequence goes on along the minus strand of WAAG01043300.1, from coordinate 9,378 downwards.
CTGACAATCAGCAACCGAAAAACAATCATAAAAACAATCAGTTTTGGGGAGCACAGTAAGCATCTGTGGAGGCTTCCGACTGGTTTTTGGAAGACAGGAGTGAGGCACCTCCCAACACCATTGTGTGAGCAACCGAGCATCCTCCATTCCTCTTCTGCTTTAGCCCACTCCTGCATTTCCAAAGCCAGACAAGCTCTGGAGCACCAAGCTGCCTTCCCAGGGTTTGCCTTAGATGAGAAAGGGTAGAGGGAGAGCAGGAGTGGGTGGCTCTGCTGCTTGCATGGCTGCTTTAGGATTGGGATCTCCATGGGGAGGAGGGGAGCAGATCTGCTCCCTGCGAGGAGGTGGGAGCCCTCCTGCTGCACGGCACGGGTGCCTGTGTGCCATGTCACACGGTCTGCCAGGCCTCCTGCCACAGATTAAATCTGCTTCTTTGCTGCAGCAAATTGTTCAGAGTTAGTGCCTCAACAAGGAAGAGAATGGGCAGTGCTTTGGCAGTTGCGCTGTGGTTGGTACTCTGTTCTCTGCTCTTGAACACTCTCGTGTAGTGTTCTTTTTACCCCTCTTGTTTTCTTACTAATTTTATTAAACGTCAGCCTCAATAGGCACCTGGTCTCCTTCACTCCCATAGTTCACAAGATCTGGAGGGAGCTCTAATTAGGTTTTGTGTTTCTATTTATTTTTTTAAACAATTTTAAAAAAAATCTGTCTAGTTTTGTAAACTACTGCCTGATACAATGAGATGTAAGTTCAGAGACACCAGTGTGGTAAGCAGGGTTACTACCCAAATCCCTGCACCTTATTTACACTATTCACAGACACAGTAATTCTAATATGGATGAAGAGGGTGAATTTATTGATTGTAATTATTCACCCTGAAGAGGTTGTTAATAGTTCCAGGTTTGAAGCTCTTTGTGCTGGAGATGATTTCTGCTAATCATTCTTTTCTCTACTTAAAAGTGGCCAATAAACCTACACTAAGAAGCAGTGATTAAAAACTCCATCTGCACTAACCTCTTAATTTCCTAAAGTGTATGTTTTCTTACTTGAAACTCTGGTTTTCAGCCTGACTTTGAAAAGGAAGAAAGGTCTCATTTAGCTTTAAAGTCTCCCTGTGATGCACATTCCCAAGATAGTTTTCCTAATTTCTTCTGCTGTCTTCACTTTAAGGCAGATTTCAGTCCCTCTGGCAAATCTCTCTCTGGGACTGACATTGACTTGAGGTTTGGTATTCAAATGACTGAGGCTATATTGTGTGGGTTTAAAGTGGTAAAAACAATGGAGTTGTAAGTGGTAAGATGTGAATACTTGCAACATTCACCTGGGGTCAGAAATTGAATGTAACTTAAAACCTGAGGTTGGAACCCAAATGTGCTTGCTTATGGAGAGGCACCAAGGAGCTGGGCTGAAGAAAAGGAATGTGATGTTTTCCAGCTGACTGATTTTCCTGCCATATCTCCTTATCTGCAAGATACCTTTTACTGCTCAGCCTAGAATCCCAAACTGGTAAAGATGCCACTGTTTGCACCAATTTTCTCTACCTGACACTGATTTAAACTCTATGTCACCAAACAGTCTAGCCTCTATACTTGCTGAGGATTGGAAAGCGCTCACTCCCTTGGAATTTGGCAGTGTGATCTTAGGGTGGCTTGCCAAGCCTTTTGTGGGGGGTTTAGTTACCTATGACTAGTTTTCTTTAGAATACTGCCTCATTCTTTTGGGTCTCTGTGGCTAAATGGAGATGTACAGATGCATGTCTGACCACCCCCATTCAGTGATCAGCCAGAAAACTTAATCTTGGGTCAATGTAATAGAGTTAAGTTTTATTATTAATCGTTTTCAACTGTGGTGGCTAGTTGGCAATTATGGATGATAGGTGAGCTCAATATTATCCAGATAGTCCAGGGTTTGAGAAGGCTTAATAAAGCTCAGAGTTTAAAAACAATTAGCAGAATCTGGCCTGCATTTCTTTTAAAGACATTTGCCTTGTTTACTGAAATGGCTAGAGCTGAATGTTCTTACTAGAGACACTCTCTTTGCAAGGCAAGAGTTAAAAATCCTTATTGTATTTTTCTACATCTACATCAAAGATGCTGTAGTGGTGAGAGTTACAGACATATGCGTACAAATAGATATACATTCAACACATTCCTTTTATATTCAATTTATATTTTATACACACACATCTATCTGCATGTATATGTGGAATAGCAATAAACAATTTTACCAATAAATTTTTCTTTGGAAACAAATGCCAGACAGTGATAATGGTATACTTTTTCTAGCATAGGATCTTTTTAAGCCATAGACTTTGCCACTGGGGATTGTACTATGAGATAATTGACCCACGTGAGTTATGTGTCCTGAGTCTAAAGCAAGGGCACACGTGGTGGCATCAAAATCAATTATCTCACAATACATTCCCTGGTGGAAAGGACTACTGCAGTTAGAATAGACCCATGAAAAAGATTTAGGTATTTTAAAATGTTTTCAGTGACTTAATTCTTATAAATAATGTTCTTGCATTATGCAAAAAAAAATAAATAAAAAATTACACTAACAGTGGTGGATTAAACTGCACTATGTGTACCTACTGATGTACTCTGTATGAGTACTTGCTCACTGGGGACAAAATCTCATTGGGGTATCACTGATGGAGTATCACAGTGGCTGTATTAACTGGGCTGCCTCCATTGCTGCTATGCAGGTGACTGTCAAGTAGATGCATCTTCATTTCCTCTGTGGTCGTCATCCTCTTGCGTGTGTCAGGGAGCAGTGGAAGTAATGAACAGAGCTGCCAAGCTCTGAGGACAAAATTCTACCTCCGCCAAACCTTGCGAACCCTTGCCAGGGTAAAACTATTTGGAGAGAGCAGAGGTATTTAACTCGGGGCTGGTGTCTCCAGTCAGTGCCCGATAACCCAAATGATCATAGCTAAATTATCATGTACTGGAACTTTGAAACTCTTCAATTGCCCCGTTGCTTGGTTACAGGATCATTAGTCATCTATTCTGGTAGCAGGGTGAGAGGTGGGGGAACTGGAGGGAAGGGGGGAGAATATTACATGTGCTGTTGAAAATGCAATGAGCAAATTCGATCATATCTAATTCCCATTTATATTACTGTGGACATCCTTACTGCCCAGCTGCCCTCTCAAAGACTCAGAGCTATGGGATTTTTTGATGCATGAATGAAGACTGGGAAGAGGGCCAGCATGCTGTTCATAGGCTTCTCCATCATTTATTACCTTCTAGTTTTAATTGTTTTCCTGCTTCTCCCGAGATATTTATCTAGAAGAATTGTACTATGCAATGCAGACACGCGAGGTGGCAACTGAAGATTGCCTGTTAGCTCAGAGCACCGTACAGTAGATGGATCTTAATAAAATGGGGAACACTATTTACATGAATAGAAGAGGCCCATTTGTAAACTCTTTATTACTCAAGTACACAAGTTTGACTCTTGTTTGTCCATTGTAGAAGTGTGGATTATATAATAATCACCACATATCTGCACTGTCTGTCCTTCTAGTAATGAAAATCAGATCTTTCCATATACCATGCTGTTGCATCCTATTGTGTCTGCAGGACTACATTTATCTCTGGTAAAAGGCTCTGGTAGATTTACAATAGGGCAAAAATTTGGTCTGCTTAGTTTCTGACTGGTAGTCAGTGATGGAAAAATTAAACAGAAGCTCCCATAAGACAGCTTGGTAATAGGAGGTAAAAAAAAAGGGGAAGCTGGCAAAGGAGGGATGGATAATTAATAGGAAAGATATGAATGGACTGTGTGTTTCACAGAGTGAGATTTGAAGGGAAGAACGCAGATCTCTCATTCGCTGTCTTTTCAATGGAGTTCCACAGTGTTTTTCTTTGGGCAGCTTTCTGATGTCACCCTTGCCACCATTTGCCTTCCCTCATCAGAGCCTGGTGGCTTTGTCGCAGGCAGTACCTCTGTGGCAGTTACCTTTTTGGAGTCCTCATGCTGCTTTCCAGCCCTACCCTGTCTTGCTGGAAGTGTGCATGCCACAGCCACAGCCTTTCCTCAGCACAGAGCGGAGGTGTGCAGAGGAGCTTGGTCTGCCTCCAGCTCCAAAGCCTAGCACAAACACACCGGTGTACCTAAGAGAGGGAGAGCTGGCAGTGTAGAGCTGTGTGGAATATGGCTCCAGCCTCCACGGGTTATTGCTTTGTGTTGTCAGAGAATCCCACCCTGTGCAGGGGATGTGACAAAGTGCTCCCTGTCTCTGAGGAAGGCCACAGGCTGAAGCAGGAGTCACCACTTTGATATGGGTCCTCTTTGATTTGAGGAGTAAAAAGATTCAAGTCTCTTTCTATGCTTTGAGGGCTAGAGAATTAGGGGTGCTTTCATGCCTCTGTTCCATTTTAGTCTTCAGTAAGGCAAGGGTTATGCATTACTCCAATTTCTCTTTTTTTTTAAATGTAAGAGTACAGTTGAAAACAACAATGTGTGCATTGGGGCTTGGAAGAATTGAAGGTTACTATTTGTAGGGGATCTTAGGTGAAGAAAGTGACTTTAGAAGCAGATATCTTTGGATTGACAACCCCAAAATTATTTTATTATTTCTCCTAATGCTTCAATTACCTTGAGTGTTTATCTCACCTCTTGGGGGAGTTGATAGTGTCTTCACGAAAGTTCATGTTATTCACTGCAGCAGTCGGGACTTCTTTATTTGCCTCATACCTAGAATTCCCTGTTAGTTAATTGGGAGAGCATTTGTTGACTTAGATAGCTCTGCTGAGCAGAGTCCATGTTGCCAGGTTCAGTAGACAAAGCATATACACCAGATTTATCCATTCCTCATCCATCTTGACAAAGGGATAAATATTGACTCAAATGTTCAATCTTGTTTCCCTCCCATCCCCCTTCCCAGCAAAACCCAAAGTACATGTTTTATAGATAGAGCCAATTGACCAAGCTTAGATAAAAATACCTCATGCTTGTAGTTATGAAATGGCATCAATTAGTCTGAGTAACAGGTCATCTTGCCTGAGACAGCACACATCATTAGGTCTAAAAAGATGATAATATGTAATTTATAAATATATATGTTTTTTCCTAATGAGTTAGGAAAAAATTTTTTACCATCATATATTTTTAATTATGTAATGAATGTTACAGTATGTGAATCAGCTTGATTTAAAAATACAAAAGAGTTGAAGTACCCTAATAATAAATCTGTAGGTGTATGTGTTGGAAAGGAGATGCATTTTGCGTGACTGATGAGATATTAACAGTTTTGACCTGATCTCTCAGTGACTGATATTGATAACACTCATTTCTAGAGCACACTGAGGCTCCCATACAGCAAAGCCTCTGTTGAGGTTGGAGAGGGTGTGTGCAACTCATGTTGAGTCCGGCGTTTCTAAATGGGGTGCTTGGATCAACCAGATTCATTTTTGTGGATCACAACTGTAAATTTAGAAAGCAGAAAATGCCTGTTTCATAATGCTGCCTGACTTTGGCAATGGTACATTATCCTTGTATACTCTGAAGTGCTCCTCCTTGTCTGAGATGCCACCGTCTTGGGGCTCCTTGCAAGGATTTGCTGGCCTCAGAGTTAGGAAGTGTTTTCCTGATAATCAGCCTATACTGTCAGTAGCCCAATTAAATCTTGTTACTTCTTCTTATACCCCAGTGGGGCCCACAAAGAATTCCTTGCTAGCCTCACTATCTGTCCCCTGTCAGACACTCCTGGATGATTATCAGGAGTCTCCAACCAAATTCTGGCTGTGTCAGCCTGATTGCTGTCAGCTTTGTGCGTGTTCAGGGCCCTTCTTCCTGCTTTGCATCCCATATCCCTCAACTGCATTTTTCTGTAAATATGGTGTCCCATGATGTTTTGGTTAGAAAATAACTTCTGTGTAGAGTTAAACATCTGCCCGAGTGATAAAGGCAAAACAGTCTGGACTGAACGCTGCCAATCAACTTCTCTGTCACCCGGTTCTGTCTTCTGGTCTCAGGGGTAGAGGAGGGAAGGCTCTTCATCCAGAGACCTTGACACATAACTGTGGAAAATAATCTTACTTCTCAGTTAAGTACATGGGTCAAATTCAGTCCTTAGTTTCACCATACCAAGGTGTTCTTGAAGTCAGAATGTGATCCACAGCAAGACTAAATGGGAAACTATTTTTTCCGCAGAACAAAGACCCAAGACGGCCTATGATTCTGTGCACCTTGCTAATTGGAGGGTGTTGTCAAATTGGAGGTAATTCAGAGAAGAACAACAAAAGTGATTAAAATGTTGACAGGATTTTTTCAAAAGGAAAGATGAAAAGAACTGAAAATGTATGAGCAAGTTAAATAAAGAGCAGGTAGAGGAATTATGATTGAAGTGTCAAGGGACTTTGGGGATGATTCAGTAATGTGACAGCCCTTCCAGGCCCCATTTTCAGAAGGTTTGGAGTGAAGTTTCAAAGTCTGTGAAGCCAAAGAGACTTCAGTATCAGCCTGATGCTACACATTGGTGTATTTTCAGAATGAGAGCTATAGCCATGAATAATAGGTAACAGAACTATGTGTGAAATGAGTANGTTCTTAAGAGGAAAACTGCCAAGTTTCAGCAAAGTACTTACAAACCTATCTCCTAGCATTTGGTGAATATTTCTCCTTTGTTTAAGCCTCAACAAAGCTAGGAACAGGACAAGAAACTCTAGTCAATCAGAAATCAAGAGCAAACAAACTAAGGGAAGGATGGTCTGGAGAGGAGCTACCATATCTGACTTGTGCCCAGTCCTGAAGTTTTCCATTTGCTGTTAGTTGCAGTTCAGTCTCCTGTGAGATCAGTAAGGATTTGGTTAAAGTAAGAATTCTATAAAAGCAGACAGTGTGATTTTTCTGTCCGTATCTCTAGAGAGTACCTTGCAATGGTCTGCTGCTGTGACCCACTCGGGTTGCACTTGACAGTGCAAATGTCCCTGTTTAAAACACCATGAATCAGGCAGCAGACCTAAAACTGATGCAGTTTTTTGTTCACAACAAATAGAGGTGTGGAACTCATTGCTGCAGGTTGCCCTGGGGGCTAAAAATATTGAACAGGCTCAGAAAAGGGCTAGGCAAAATCAGGAAGATTTGGTGGGTGGTTTATAAAAATGCTGATCTGGATCAAGTCTTGGCACTGAAAGAGTCTAAATCATTGATTGCTAGGAGCTGGGAGCTCTGGACAGGGTCTAGTTGTGAACTTTTTTCTACTTTGGTTCACAAGCTTTTTCCCTGAGCTTCAGCTAGTGGCCTTGATTGAAAATGGGTTCCTGCCTGTGGGCATGACCCAGAGGGTTTAGGTTCTTACATGAACAAGAGCAGCAGCATCTGGCAGATAGCATCTAACTGATTTCACTCTGTCCAGAAGGAGAGCTTGAGATTCAGCCCAGGAGGCCATCATCTCTCTCTTGTGTGTGAAACATCATTTGAGTCTGGCCTGAACACCTCCTTCCACTAGTTTTGCTAAAGCAGTCTTCCAGACAGATAATCCAGAGTACTTCAGGGTATAGATTGTTTAAACTGATTGCCACTCAGTTTAGCTGACCTGTTTTAGCATACCTGTATAAATGTACAGTGAGAAATTTCCTGATACAGCCAGTTTTAAGCTGACAGAAATAGTGGCTACACTAGGGTTTGCACTGGTTAAACTGAGTCCTTTTGATTAAACTGGTGCCAAATTCTGTGTGGACAAATCCTTATATTGTAACAAACCCACACATCCTCCCTTTCCTCTGACAATCATATCAGGCTGGTGAGTCCTATGGACCCAATCTAATAGAAATGGAATTTTTACCATGCAAATCTTATTACCTAAAGTGCCAATGAAACTAATGGGATTTTGGGTAGTAAAAAATACTCTGTATGTGATACATAGTTTGGAATATAAATTCATGGGGTGTGGGGGAGGAATATAAGGAAAAGGAGCTGTTATTGCATGTAGTCCTTTGTGGCTTTGGAGGACCTATTCCTCCCAACACCTCTCAGCTCCCACTTGATTTCAGTGGGACCAAAGTGGTGTATAACATCTTGCTAAAAATACTGAACTCCTTGCAGATTTGGTTTTGAAATTACGCAACTAAGTGTCTTGTTTGCTTTAGAACTCATATAAGGGAGGGGAACAGAGATAAAAAATATCCCAAACACTCCACTCCAAGGACAGACATATAGTAGAATACATGTTTTTCCAAGGGGAACTATTTTTACTGTGGAGGTTGACTGAATGCATAAAGAACACAGGGAACATTTGGACATATTTTGACAATCCCTAGATTAAAAAAAAAAACAAAAACAAAAACCAAAAAATATCTGAAATCTATTTAGATAACACTTTCATTTAAGCCCCCTCCCCAATATACACACACATATATATGCTAGTGTCCTCAGGCTTCCAACCTGTATGGCAGCTCTCAGCCTGAGGACAGTGTCACCAGACAGATCTAAAGTTAATAACTGAAGTGTTGGAAGCACTACATCCTTTAAAACTGCTTCCTGTAGCTCCTATGTGTTGTAATAACACAGCACATCTTGAGAAGGGTTCAACATCCCTTGATCCTTTGTCATTATTTGAGCATAATTCCTACTGATTTTTCTGGGTGCTTAGTTCATGTGTACATTCAGACTTAAAATATTTTGAAGTAAAATCTTTTTAATAAACTACAGCATTGTGCTATTTTGATAGTGATGGTGATTACTTGGTGTCACTGGGTTTAATCCCATCTGGCAGCTAAGCACCACACAACCACTTGCTCACTCCTTTCCAGTGGGATGGAAGAGGGAATCAGGAGGGTAAAAGTAAGAAAACCTGTGNGGGAGGAGAGTCGGGGAAAAAGGTAAAACCAGTTTGTTGAGATAAGAACAGTTTAATAATTGAAATGAAATAAAAGAATAATGAAGAACTGTAATCAAATGAAAATAACAAAAAACAGAGATGAGTAAAACTGAAGAAAAACAAGTGAAGTGAATATAAGCCCACTGCTTACTGTGAAGAGAATGATGCCCAGACTAGAGACAAGCAGCAGCCCCCAGCCAGTTTTCCCCATAATTTATATACTGAACATGAGGGCATATGGCATGGAATATCCCTTTGGTCAGTTGGGGTCAGCTGTCCTGGCT
>WAAG01043299.1:15761-29612 GCA_013390105.1 Tichodroma muraria | reverse complement strand
ATTTGCTTTACTTATACTAGAAAACAGTGGGATCAAAACCAATCTATATCAGCGGCCACACACACACAGTCTTTACCCAGAAGAGGTTATCATGTAAATATACAAGACAAACTGAAGCTGAGGAAAGAGGAGAATCAGTATTTCTGTTTTAGAATAGAAACACAAATGTGAAATAATGAGCACTTTAGATTATTAGGGCTCAGTAATGGCACTGGAACCATCTGTGTGAGTTTGCTTGTGATGAATATCAAGGGTTAACTGTGTTGTCCAGTAGACTTTTCAGAGTCACTCTGAACACCTGGAGAGCCTGGGGTGTAACTGAGATCTGTGATCTAGCTCAAGGCTCCCCTGAACTGTGAAACCACCCAGCTGTGAAACATGCCTGCTGTCCATAAAGCAGAGCACAGCATGGAGCTGTTCAGGGCTCCAGCACCATGAAAACCCAGCAAAGAGCTGCTGGGAGGGAGGGGATGGCTGAGTATAACAGTATTGATTGTTATACTCAGCTTCAGCAGGGAAATGTCCAGCTTCTGTGACTTTACAATCAAGTGCATAGCAAGGTGAAGAGGGAATCAAGGTCTGTTTTTTCAGAAAGAGAAAAGAAACCTCTGACCATGTGAATTTTTTCCCAGGGATATGTTCAAATTTGGAATTTAAGTTGGAGGAAATGAAAGGCAGAATGTAATGGAGGTTGTACTTGTATACTTTAGAGCTTTTTTTTTTTAAGGATTTCTTGCATTTAATGTTTTAAATCAATTTTCCACAGAGCAATAAACTGAACTAAACTAAAAGCTACGTGGAACAAAATTTTTAATTTGACTAACCAAGCTAACTGTGCAATTAACTATTGTTCCTTTTTCTCATGCTCACCATGAACCTCCATTTGGTACTTTCTGTGATGCACAGTACACTGTCTACTATTGCAAAATATGTTGTCTGATTGAAAAACATCTTAAATACGTGGATACATTATCTTGAACTTGTTGCCAATGCAATAGGAATGCTAACATTTCCAGTGATCATTTATCATTTGAGCTTCTCATTTATTGCTCCACATTTAAGTTATAAGCTCACATGTGAATGCTAAAAAAGCATTCAGAGTTTTTTTTTTGCAATAAATAAATAAAATATCATCACTAAATCACAAATATTTGCAAATCTTTCAAGGAATTCCACTGGTAAAAAAACTGAAGTGCAGGTTACAAGATCCAGTGCTAATAAATAGCTGTTTCCTCAAAGCTGGTACACACATAATGAACATTTGCAATCTGCATTGCAGGCTTTTGAGAAGATTATTGCAGCCTGACAGCGATAGTCACATACTGCCATTTGCATTTTAATAAATGAGTAATTGATTTTAAATATCTGGAAAAGATCTTCTCTTCTAAAAATTTGAGCAGTGCCTTATCTAGTGGTGAGCAACAGCAGCATTTTAACTAGTTTGCACTCACCAGCTCTAAGGCCTCCTGATTTCTGTGGGTTCCTCTGATGGTGTTTGTCTCACTGCCTTTAGAGTCAGATGTCCCTATATCGAAATGACAGGCTACATAATGAAATTCTTCTGGACATTTAAAAACATGGACAAGCTAGTTTTGAAATTGTTTTTATGTTCAGCAAATGAAGCAATATGTTTAGCTTGAGCTACTAACATTTGCACAGTAAAATGGTACAGTTTTATTAATGGAAAGACAAAGCCTTGGACTAACACCTTTGAAAATTACATATGTTCTGAAAAGATATAAACTGAAAATTGTACTGCTTCTTAGCATGTCTTGGACATCTTCCTGAAAGTTTTGCATGACCAGTTCCAGTGAGCAGGGTGGTCATATGAGGAATGACAGTGTGAAAATCAAGGGCAGACCTGCAAACTGTGGTCTTGTTCCTTTTCCATTAAACCATCTGCTGCCCTCCAATGAATCTCTCATTAACATACTGTATTTCCACTGGAGAAGGAGAAACAAATGGCACTGTGCTCAGTTTATATCTGTCATTCAAAACAATCTCATTTTTACTGCCAATTCACTTGCCCATAGTTGTAATTTAAAATATGTATTTAAATCTCTGTAAAATTGTTCAAGTGAATTTGGAGTCCTGTGGGTTTTGCAATCCCACCTAAGGCAATGCCATTCGTAATGACTCTGAGACTCCCTTATTTTCTCAGCCTTGTATTGTCTCACTATTCCAGACTGCTTAAAGAAGGAAGGGAGATCTTTAGCATTGTCAGAAAGGGGTCCTGCTCTCCTGTAACTACAGGAGTCTTATTAGAATTTTGTGGTTATTTTTTTTTAATCTCAGTGTGATAGCTTTACCCCAGCCAGCAGCTAAGCACCACATTTCCCCACACAGTGATAAAACTTCCATTGAGATAAACAGTTTAATAAACAAAAAGGGACAAAAAACCTCCCAAGATGATAAAAGAAGGCCATCACTAACCACTTCCCAAAATCAGACTAATAGGTCTATCCAGCCTCTGAGCAATTCTGCTTCCTCAAAAATCTTTTTATTGCCGATCATGATGTTGTACAACATGCAATATCCCTTTGCTCAGTTTGGGATGGCTTTCCAGGCTGTGTCCCTGCTCAAATTCTTGCTCACTTCCAGGGTGCTCATTGAGGAGGGACAAGGGAAAGAGCAAGCCCTGAGGCCGTACAAGTGCTGCTGGGCAGTGCTGCAACCCCAGCCAGACCCAGTCATTCAGCTCCACTATGTAGTACATATTCAAATGACTTCCACAGGAAGTTGTAAGCAGTGGAATAATAGGGCATGTATGGACAGTCAGTCCAAAAGGGAATGAAGCTTGTGCTCTGCAAGTCAAGGCATTTTCAGGGCTTGTATCACATCTGTTCTTCCTGGTGTTCTTGTCAAGCAGATAATGTAGTATTGATATTTTCTCTATTAAGCTGCTTGTTTTCTAGTAGAAAACAAGGAGGAAGGAAACTTCTGTGTCCCTTTGTAATTTCATTCATTTCTCTGAACAAGAGTGTTTAAGGGAAAAAAGCCATGAGCAGTGCCTCATAATCTAAAATCACTGATGCCAGCAGTTTCCAAATCATTGCTCTGATTGTGGTCTATTTAAATATGTAGGTTATTTGACAGCATGTGGAGGGAAGCATTGCAGGGCAAGATAGCAAGCTAAGAAATTAGAATTATTACCTCCAGTTCCTTTTTGCATTTTGTTGTTATAATTAAATCACTAGAGCATATTATTGGGAATATGTTTCTAATAGACTGTAGTGTCTGTTTCTGTTTCTCTCACTTCATACCTGTCTTGTAAAGAATTCTGAGGTCTGCTCATGTGTTACTGTTATTTATTATTATCTCTGAATTTTTCTGAGTGATTTCTACCTGGATGTTTTCAGTAAGTTTTTCACAGAGTTTGGCCACTGCAGAGTGCCAGTGGAAAAGTTCTGGAGGATCTTCCTTCTGTTCACACAATCCTGGTATCAGATAGTCCAATGCCCTTGGTGCAACCAAATATCCATTGCCTTTCCTCAGGCATGGACTGTGGGATATTGGATCAGAAATGGTCATGGTTATAGGTATCTAAAGTCTTACCCTTTGCTGAAATATCAATCCTGACATAAGTTTCTGTTGTAAAGATCCACAGATGGTCATTTGTTTACCTGTTCTAAATAATACATTTTTTTTCTGTTCTAAGCTGGGAATAAAACCATAAGTCTTGAAAAACAGTTACTGAACATGTTTTTAATTATTATTATTATTTAGGCTCAAGTTATCCTCCAAAAAGGGCTTAAGCTGAATTAGCCTTCTCTACCAACAGTAACTCAAGCAATTTGAATAATTGCATAGGTGCTTTTCACAATCATCCACTCCAAGATGAAAAGGTTCAGCCTTCTCTGTATGATGTCTGTATGAGCCACCTGATGCAGAAATGAGCCTCTCTGAATCACGCAGTATCAATCTGAGTGTGCTGCCCTTGAAGCAAATGGGAGCTTTTGATCAGAATGGCCATACTCTGCAAAATTGAGAAAACCCCCCCCCCCAAACTCTGTGTGTGCTGAATGTGCTGGGCAGAAAAGGTGGATGTTCAGTGGTACTGCTGCTAAAGCAAAGGTTCTCTTCATTGCTATGGCTGACCTTTTGTATGGCACCCTCCCCCTAAAAGAAAACTGTGTCAATTTGCCCATTTAGCAATCTGAATGTCAGCCTTGGAACTCCAGATCTGTCCACGTTTAAATACTCCTGCCAGGCAGAAGAGTAGAAATCTATGTTTGGTCTCACTTCCCTCTGTAATTTGGTCTCCTAAAATGCCTTTTGCGTAGTCCTAGGATGGTACAGGATATCCCGTAAATGGTGATGTGCGGCGAGAATAGAAGTCAATATTTTCAAAATGAACCTTTCTTTTAAAGAAGCCTGCATAGTTGAAAGGAGTCACTTTCTTGGCTGACTGTAATGGATTCAAATGGTGATGACTGTGGAAGGAGCTTCCAAGCCCTGTACATAACTGCATATTTGTCTTTGGTAGCCAACTGGCTGGCAAACCAACCCTGTCATGTTATTATCCTGAGAAGTACATGACTTGTTGCTTCAGTAAGCTCTGATATTGTAAAAGGTTCCGGAATATCACTGGAATAGGCCCGAATGTTGTATTCGAGCACATGTAAAATGTACATGGACTTGATATGGAATCTAAATTTCTTTACTGGCCTATTTCTGAAGGGTTGGTCCCAGAAAATGTTGAGAAAAATGCAACTGTAGAATTATTTTTCATTTTGTCTAGAGGCCTACTCTTTTCTTTCTTCCTTCTTACCCTTTTTACCATGCTTATCCCATATAAATCTTATGCTGTGAAAAATAGCTTTTAATTATCTTGTTGTATGGAAGTTGCTTCTTGAAAATGGATGGTGCATAAGTGCTAATATTTCATTTCTTGTGGTCTCAGTGGAAAACTTAGGTAAAAAACTAAAGGGAAGGTTGCTGGCTGGATAGTAGAGGAAAGAAAATAATTGGTTTGATGTGAGAAACGTCTCACATCAGAATTGAGAAGAGACAAGCAATTGACTAAAAATATCCAGATAATTAATCAAATGGAGAACATTCTCAGGAACATGATGTCCCAGCATCATCTCAACATCAAAGATGAGTGTGGTTCCCAGAATTCCACGAACCTAGAACTCTAGGATTCCACAGCTCTATGACCCCATGGATGGACTCCAGGACTGTCTCCAAGGCAACGATGGAACGTTGGTGCCAGCAGCAGGAGCTGCAGTGCAGGTGCACCAACAGCTGAGAGGCAGCTGCTGCCGGTGGTGGTGCTGCTGGTGGTGGTGCTGCCGGTGGTGGCAGTGTTGTGGTGTGGCTGAGCATTGGCGTCTGCACCCTGCGAGCTCCTGGGAGCTCAGGGTGGAGCCCACTTGACCCAGTTTGGCATCGCTGTTGAGGACAGACACGGAGAAGGGAATCTGTTCCCACGGAGTGGATCAGAGCAGGTCTGTGGCAAGGAGGGAGGGAGGGAGGGCAGATGAATCCCCTGTGTAAGGTTGCCAAGGGAAGGGCTTTGGGAGCGCAAGGAAGCCTCAACCTGACACTAAGCCATCCAAGAACCCAGTTGCCCACACTGAGTGGGATTCCGTCAGGCTTTGTCTCAAGACAGTGGGAGGGTCAGAAGTGGTGGGAGCCGCTAGAATTCAGGGCCGTGCATTCCCTCTCCTCAGCCCATTTGGGAACATCTGGGCAAGGTCTCCAGCCAGTTTCGGGAGCCCTTCCTTTACTTCCTTCTGCTTGGGGGACTAGGCTTGATTTCTTCTGTCATCTGCAATGCTGAGCTTCTCTCTCCTCAAACCTGGCTCTTCCGGGTTTGTGTCCCCATGTCTCGCACCTTCCTCCCCTTCCTCCTCCCCATGTGCCAATGGAGCCTCTTTGGGCTTTGGCCTTTGGAACTTGCAGCACCAGGTGTGCCCTGAGGAGCACCTCAGGCCTCCAGCCTTTCTGCAGGGCTAGCAAGGACACCAGAGCTTTTCTTCCAGCAGTGAGCTGCTTTCCTTTCTCTTCCTGAGGCAATACAGTCTGAATCTTGGCTCTTGCCTCCTTTCTCTCTCTGTCAAGGAAGGATCAGCCATGGGCAAGGGAATCTTCCATAAGTACCTGGTGCTGATGGCCATTATCAGCATGAACCAGCCCTCTGAAAAGAATGGAATTTCTCCCAAGGATGACAAAGAAATTGCTCAGAGGATGAAGGAGCGGGAAGTGACCCTTCAGCAGCACGAGCTGCGCTTGGAGAAGGAAATTGCAGACCTAGAGGCCAGACAGGAGTCTCTGGAATGGCCTCTGTGGGAACTGGAGAGAAACATCCAATGCCACACCTGCATAGTGTTTTGCTTGGTTGTCCCTGCGGTATTCATGATCTGGAGGCAGCATAGGAATGGAATCAGAGGGGAGCACAGAGAAGAAGAGAGTGACTCGGGGCTCCTGGGGAAAGCCTGGAAAGCAGTGGCCTTCCTGCCAAAGCCCTTTGTGCTGCTCAGGGCCATTTGCATCTCCATGGGCACAACTGTAGGATATTTTACATTATTTGCAGATGGACTTGTTGAATTGCCTTCTAAAATACTTCATTCCCGTAAGAAAAACTTGGTGCTTGAAATTCCTTAAGTTCCTTAGGTTAAGAATTTCCTTATGTTTCTGTATTGATTGTTATAAATACACTGTATTGATTGTTATACTCTCTGTACTGATTGTTAGAAATACTCTATATTGATTGTTAAAAGTACTCTGTATTGATTGCTATAATTTCTGTATTGATTTTTAGAAATGCTGTCTGTATTGATTGTTAGAAATACTGTCTGTATTGATTGTTAGAAATACTCTGTATTGATTGTTATAGCCTGTATTGTTTGTTAGAAATACTCTTTGTGTTGATTTTTAGAAATACTGTATTTATTAGAAATACTGTCTGTATTGATTGTTAGAAGTACTCTATTAATTGTTAGAAATACTTTCTGGATTGATTGTTAGAAATACTCTGTATTGATTGTTATAGTCTGGATTGATTGTTAGAAATACTCTTTGTATTGATTTTTAGAAATACTGTATTTATTAGAAATACAGTCTGTATTGATTGTTAGAAGTACTCTATTGATTGTTAGAAATACTGTCTGGATTGATTGTTAGAAATACTCTTTGTATTAATTTTTAGAAATACTGTATTTATTAGAAATACTGTCTGTATTGATTGCTAGAAATACACTGTATTGATTGTTATACTCTATCGATTGTTAGAAATACCCTTTGTATTAATTTTTAGAAATACTGTATTTATTGTTAGAAATACTATCTGTATTGACTGTTAGAAATGCTCTGTATTGATTGTTAGAAATAGTTTCCATATTGATTATTAGAAATAATCTCTGTATTCATTGTTATAAACACTAGGCTTCTATTAATAACGTAGATTTAAGCAAAGGAATAAACTTATCAGAATTGTTTGCAACCAGATGACTTCTTGTTATCTTTTGCCTCTGGAATTTTCCTTGCACCGTGCATTCCTCTTACAGGCCCAAATACAAACTCCATAGAAATAAAGACCCTGAGTGCAAAACACAGCTAGGGCTGTGCACTCCCCTAAATAGACAGACATTTAGAGGAGGATGTTCTAGAAACAGGCTGTGGACATTGTGACTGGAAAGCAGGGAATGAACAGGTTAGCATGAGGTTTCCTTCAGCAAGAGGGGAGGCAAACAGAGGAGTTGGTTTCAACAAGTCTGACACTGTCATCCAGTGCTGGCAAGAAAAGTAGAGCAGAGAAACTGAGAAAAGGGCCTCAGTATGTTTAGCGCTGGTGACTGGACTTCAATGATGAGGACAAAACTTCCTAAACTGAACATTAAATCTCAAACCCATAGAATTTTAGGAAGGAATGCTACTTTCTTCACTGGTGTCAATATATTTTCCTATACTATTCATGTAAGAAAGGATTTCAGTCCTTGGCTGCATTAATGGATGCTGGAATTCATAGTGCTCCTTTCAAACTTCCAGGGATTGGAGGGTGCACTGCAGGCTGCGAGGAAACACTTCCCAGGCATGGCAGAGGTTGTACATCTGTTCAAACAAATGGGAACTGGAGAGGATTCTTTCAAAGTTTGACTCCTCTCTATTCCATAAGCAATACTCTCACAGGATTTATAGGTCAGGAACAGGTATAATGCATGTAGCAGGGAAGCTGGGCAAGCAGTGAGTACTGTACCAGCATGGCCAGAATGGTGCAAGAGCCAGCACCAAACAGGCTGAGGCACCCAGACCAATCCCCTCTGTCCAGGGCTCGAGGTGAACACACAGGTTCAATAATGTGATGTGCTCTTCCCACAGAGGCTTTTGCATAACTCTGGGTTAGGACTGCCAGCTTTCTTCTTTATTTCATATCGGAAAGGGAATTTTTTCTCTTGTTTTGCCCATCTTAACTATGCAGATGTGATGGGAGGCCATCTCTCCACTTGTGTGGATGTTGAACCTGAGAGACAGTATGTAGTATCAGTTGGATACCTGAGGGTTGTAACATAAGCAGTAAGTGTGAACCATCAATTTAAATCATGATAAAGAATGTAGTATGTACCAATCCTCCGTAAAATTAAAATTCAGTGCCATCTGTGGCTCAGTGGGTTGTGGATCAGGCATGTCTCTTTACCAGCAGTGTAATGCTTATTGTAATACTTTTCAATTGGGATTGGGATTGGGTCCAAAAGCTAAATTAGTATTCAGTCAAATCATTACAACTAATTAATGAGTTTTATTGAATAAATGCACATGTACAAATGTACCAGCAGTTAGTCTCTGTGATGAGTAGGTTTGAGGCAGTTTTTCATTTAGTCTGTAGTGTGAACCTCAGTGTCTGCAGACTTACATATTAAATTTCTCTCTTGGTCATCACTTGATGATTATCATCACTGGAATTAAATTCTTACTGTAGTGAGGAGGTGGGAAATAGGTAAGAAAGTGTATTGGGTTCGCATGGCCAGGTTTTGGTGGGTGAAGTAATGGTTTCTGTAAGAAGCTGTTGGAAACTTCCCCATGTCCACCGAGCAAATGGGGAAGAGAGGCCCACAGGCCTGGGCTGGGCCTGTCAGGGATGGATGCCTCTGTTATTACCGTAAATACGTAAACTTATTGAGAAGGAAGAAAAAGGTTATTACACCAAAGTAATTGTGGCCAGAAAGGAGTGAGAACATGCGTGAGAGGAACAGCCCTGCAGTCGCCCAGCTCAGTGCAGGAGGGGCAGGAGGTGCTCCAGGCACTGGGGCTGAGATTCCCCTGCGGCCCCCGGGGCAGCCCCTGGTGAGGCAGCTGAGCCCTGAGCACAGGGAGGGCAGGCCCTGGAGGAGCCCATGCCGAAGCAGGAGGATGCCTGAATCTATATGTGAGTCTCTGGGAGACCTGTCCTGGAACCGGTGGCTGGCAGGGACCCGAAGACCTGTGGAGAGAGGAGCCCGCCCCAGAGGAGGTTTCCTGGTGGGATGTGATCCTGTGGGTGACCCATGCTGGAGCAGGCTGTTCTTGAAGGACTGTGCTCTGTGGAAGAGTGACCCCCGTTGGAACAGTTTGGGAAGAACTGATTCCCACGGGAGGTCTCCCTCACTGGGGCAGCGGAAGGACGCCTCTCTCTGAGCTGCTGCAGAAGCAATGTGCGATGAACTGACCATAGTACCCATTCCCTGTCTCCCTGCCCCACTGGGTGGGAGGAAGTAGAGCCCAGGAAGAAGGGAAGGGTGGGAGGAAGGTGTTCTTAAGATTTGTTTCACTTCTCATTATCCTGCTCTGGTTTTAACTGGTAATAAATCCAATTAATTTCCCCAAGCTGAGTCTGTTTGGCCCACGATGGTAACTAGTGAGTGAATTGTCCCTGTCCTTACTTCAGCTCATGAAGCTTTCATTGTATTCTCTCTCCCCTGTCCAGCTGTGGAGGAGAGTGATAGAGTACCTTTGGTGGGCACCTGGAATCCAGACAGGGTCAACCCACCACAGAAAACTACTTGACCTTAAAGATACATTTTATGCCAGGACCATATATTTCTGTTATGCATAACTTAACAAATGTATTAACATAGAAATCAAAGTTTAGATCAATAGAAATTAAGGGGTTTGAGGCAGAATTGCCACTGAACATAAAATGATAGCCCTTCTTGAAAAATCTTAAGTGTCCTAGTGGATTTACCGTCCTGTGTCTCAGTATTTCACACCCCTGTTTGTTCAGAAACATTTTGATGTGCCTTGTGCTGCCTAAGGAGTTCACAACTTGCATTCTCAATCCTTATATTGTACACGTATGAACAGAATATAGCTGGTCTTTTCATGGCATTATTTCTAGGTTTAGGAGAGGAAAACCAGCTCTCACTGTAGCGCTGCAGCCCCACATGCAGCTCCCTAAACATGCAATTCACAGTGTCTGTTCTTGTTTACTGTGGTGAAAAATGTAAACATGAATCCTCCTTAACTGTTTTCTCTGTCAGTGTTGCTACACAGAAGGCAAACTTGGCAGCTGTATGACCCAGACACCACGCTCTGGAATGTTTTCCACTTGTAAAATCTGCTTGTTGGTTGCTCATTTAAACAATGATATTTTCTATTTCCTGAATTTTAATTGAACTGTTCTTGTTGGAGCTATAATCATCCAATGCTTCTCTTTAGCAGTAGGTGCAGCCATAAATTATTCTAAGTGAGGAATTTCCTAGTGACTCAAAAACTTCTCAGTAAACAGGTTATATTATAGACTGATATTATGCAAGAATTCTTGCAGAATGTTCTTTTAGTTTCAGTCAAAATACAATTTGACTGAAAATACATTCAATTTCAGTAAAGGGTTATGACGTAGCCTCACTACCTATTTTAAACGGTATCTTGAATAGTTTTTGGCATCACTGATGAAGCTTGTACTGTGTATGGAGTAATCAGATGATCTGCAGTATTCATAAACCTGATCTGATGGCACTCTTAAATCTCTACGTTTTAAAATATGCATGGATAGTGAACTGAGTCTTGTTTCTTGTTTAAATCCATACCTTATGTCAAGCACTTCTCTTGCTGTCTGCTTTCATGCCAGGAAGAATGTCCCCCTCAGCACATATATAAATGAGTTATAGGAAGGTCACTCTTTTCATTAATTATTTGCTGCGGCAAACAAAGTGATTTAAAGCTGTGTAATGTTTTTAGTAGCAGGTTTCTTGCATTGTTAAGCAGAAAAGATGAGGGAGGATAAAAAGTGACTCAATAGGTATAAATTGGTGGCTCACAGATATATTCTGCTGGCAGTTCTGCTGGTAAAAGGCAGTAAGCATGTTACACTTCATGTAGATAAAGCAGGCTATTACAGAGTGAAATGTTTATCCATATCTTTTAGTTAATGTACTATCACAGTAACAGCACTGCAATCTTGATTCCAGTCCGGCCGGGACAAAGCATGGCAAAATAAATATAAATAGGGATGGGTATGATGGAGCGCCCAAAAATAGAACTTCATTGGTGGTAAAATAATAAACACAGGGACAACCAAGGGACAGCATCCAAAGACACAGGGGCATAGCTAACTTAATGATATATAGGTTTACCTGAGGACGAAGGTCCAATCTTGAACCCAGGACAGGGACATGATCTTATATGTTGAAGTGATATCGAACCAACAGAAAACTAGAACCAGAAACATGGCCTATTTTGGAGTGATCCCATTAGCATCCTTTCAGTGTCCTGCCTGCCACGGTCACAGGTTTATGGTTTCTGTATAAGCTACCTGGGTTAAGTTACTGTCCACTTTAGCTGGTTCGGGTGCAACAATGTACTTTGTTGAAGATATAAGTGTTTTATCTTAGATAGAGTGCCTAATTTTTTCTAAAAACTGTCAAATGTTGCCTAATATGATAGGAATAAATAAAATGTTGCCTTTGCTGATAGGAAGTGCGAGATTTAGCTATTCATAAACTCAGAGCAATTCTCATTCAGTCCAAATTACTCTCTGTATTTAAGCTAACATCACGTGACCATCTCATTAAGATCACACTTCTTTTGTACTTCTACAGCATTACTGAGATGCTTTGTGTTTCCTTTGATGTAAAAGATCCCTTATTTATTAATAATTCTGTTGATGTAACCGTTCTTGTGGTTCAGGTGAATCCCATGAGACGACAGGAAAGCGCAGTTTATGAGAAGCAGAGTAAACCTTGCTGTGAAGTAGGTCAGGCAAGAGAAGGGGAAATTGGTGCAAAGTAAAAGAAGATTGGAGAACACAGTCTGTTTCAAAATAAAGCAAGATTTCATATTAGAGACCTATTTGACATGTCTAGACCTAGAACTTAATTTAGATTTAAATATGGTAATCAAAGAAAATGTTGGTTATGGATACATTGTGGCCAATGCCTTGTCTTTTTCAGTACATTTTAGTAAAAAAACTCATTATTCTTAGAATAAAAGTGAGGTGTTCTAGGTCAAGTCTGTAATTTAAAATGGGCAGGGAAAGCAGACATTATTCATTTGGACTTCATTAGTAAACGGCAACAGCAGTATCTGATCTGTAACAACAGTGAAATAAATCAGTGCATTGGGGCCAGCACTGAGCACTCAAAAATTAGACCGTAGGTTCCTATTTATGAGAACTGTTGTCTTGATAATTGATAGTGGTGGACAGAGAAAGCTTGAGAGAATCCCTTCTACCAAGAAGCCTTGGCATCGTCTGAACTTATAACAGGTGAGAATAAGGATGAATGCATGTGGCAGAGGTCCACCTTTGACAGAAAATCTCTGAGCCTGATAATGAACTTAAAACTGTTTTGAGAATGTTGAGACACATCAAAATTTTCTCCACTCAATGGTGAGTGGAGGAAATGCCAGGGGTAACCTCATTAAAAAATATTGTGTGGGATGCTACATATCAGAACCCAATGGGTCTTCTGCCTCCAACTACATTACCTTTGTCCCTGCATGTCAGGTCAGACATCTCAGACATTTAGTGATGTAAAACTATTCTGACTCTATAGCAGAACTTGCCAGCACAAGATCTGTCAGTAGAATACTCAAAGCAGAGCAGATGAAAAGAGTTTGCATTGTTTCTGGGGCTCCTGCTTGCAAGAGGCCACAGCATGCAATTTCAAAAACCAGTGGTAACACAATTTGCTGAAGTGTTCAGGGAGCCAAAGGCTGCCCTGAATGATTCTTTCTCTAGAGACATTTGTCTTCTGTAGATTGACATGTTCTCTATAATGAAAGACTCATTCAGATATGAATCATGGGTAGGCTTTATCACCAGTAAGCTTTTATTACCAGCAGGCCTTTCACTGGCAATAATAATGAAATTTGAAGAAAACACCAAAATACCTCAGTTTTGAGGGTAGATTGTATTAAAGAGTTTGGATTTGTATTTTCAGAATTAATCTGGGATTTAGCTTCATCTTTCTCATACCTTCTTTTTTTCATTCTACCTCTTTTCTCCCCCCCAGGAAGGAAAGATAACAATGGAACTCTGTTACTAAGTAAACTAATTTTCAACCATCCAAGTACCAGGCTGCACTATCCTGTAATAGTCACATATCCTCATAAAATGGCTGCACTGATGAAAGTATAATTTTACTTTGCTAACTCACTCATTTATCTTGCTCCTTCAAGTGTTAATTTTTATGGCACTCAGAAAATATGAAAAATATTAATATATAAATAAATGGCAGTGTAGGTAATCTGAAGCGCTTAGGTATAAACAACTATGTTATATACACACAAAGTTCACAGGAACAGTTCCTGTGATTAACAGAAAAGGAGAAAACCAAATTATTTTATCTTGCAGTGTTTCATTTTGGGCAATTAGTAAAGTTCCTTCTATGGAAAATAGCTTAAATTAATGATTTTTGTGCTACTAAACTGTGA
>WAAG01043299.1:0-15719 GCA_013390105.1 Tichodroma muraria | reverse complement strand
GATTTTTGTGCTACTAAACTGTGATATTTTGTATTTTCTGTTTATTACTCATTACAGTAACAAGTTGACTTGAATTTAATAAAAATTAATGATTTTATGCTATTAAACACAGGAATATTACAAATCCTAGTATTAGCAAAGCCTTTCTGCCAACCACACCAAAGAACAAGGTCCTTCCTGTGATGCCTCTTTTCTCCCCTGAAGCCACCTGTGTAACCTTAAATTCTAACTTCCATAGTCAGAAAGTTTAAATGCTCCTGTGAAGCTGAGTCTGGACAGCTTGAGAAGCGGCTCATGCATCAGCTCTGACAAATGGAGGTGTCCTAAGCAGCATTAAGGACTTTCATATGCTTGGTTTTTCCCTATGTTTCTTTGTCCCAGGCAGGAATAAAGCTATGGGTGCTCATTTCCAATTGAGCTGACAAGCAACACAACACTTTGGTTCAGTCAGCATATATTTCGTTTATTCTCTTAAAAGTTAAGTCTCAGGCAGGGTTTGTCTTCGTCATTTTGTGTAAGATCAGACTTGCTTAAACCCAACTTGACAGCATCACTTTGCCCTCAGTGCACTCTTGTTTTGTTTCTACTTTAAAAACGTCTAATTTTGTTTCTAGGAATATTGGTGTGCCTTTTGCTATTAAGAAGGTTATAGTGTTTGGCATCATTAATTGAGCTGCATCACTGCTAGTAACAAGGTATCATTCACACATATCTGGGATAATATATTATTAGTAGGACCCATTAATTAAGTGTGCCAATTTGTTTATAATTAACTGAAGAAAGTTATGTCGTTAGAAAAATGGTTAAAGTAGCTGACAAACACATTTAGTAATGACAGCGATGCCAAATGTAAAAGCTTCCAAGAGGAATTACTGATATTAATACAATGATCACTATTCATGTTTGACAGCACTATGTAGATGTGGCAATCATTAGTTTTATGGGTTTTTAAGTCTCCTTTAAATATCAACTTGCAAGCTATTACTATCTTTTAAGAAATATTGCAGAAAACCCCTCTAATGCTCTGAAACATTTTAGCACAAAATATGCATTCTGCATAATAAAGAAAATCTCTGAAATCTCAACACACTCAAATCCAAGAAAAGCACTTGGATTTATCTTGCCTGTGCCCTTTCTGACATCATTGTGCACTTAAAGATAAGGTGGGGAATTGTGCTGGAGAAATAACTCATCCTATTAAATGCTGAAAACAAGAAAAAAAGATCTTGGTTAGAAACTGTGAAAAATTGCTCTTGCATTCGAAGGTCGTATAGATTGGAATTTTTTTTATAAATAGCCCATTAGCCAGGTATTTGTTTTATCTCTGTGCTAGCTAGAAAGTGATCTTTCATTTCATGGCTGCAAAAAAGCGGACAATTCAGAAAAGAGAATTACTGCTTTGTCTTTATGCTAGAAATTTGATGATGAAATTGTCTTTAATTCTAGAAATACTGTGATTGAGGCGGGAAAAAATCAGGACATAAAGTAGCAAGATATCTGCTCTATTGGTCGTAGATGGGAAAAGTCAGGGTGTAACAATTCAAGTGAATGGGGATTTACTGCTGTCTTGAATTTAGTTACTGGTACCAAGATTACAGGCAGATTGCAGAGGTGACACACTCACATCCATAATTTTGGCCTAAAGTTCTCAAAGATCTAAGTGCTGCTAATCCTACTGATATTGAAGGAGATTATTAATATTAATAATATTAATATTTATATTATATTAATAATCCACAGTTTTGAATGTCAGATCATTTGAACCTAAAAAGAAGCACAGTTAACACCACCTACAGGAAAGGCTGAGGGTTTTTTGGGTGATCAGGTATTGTGGGTTTTTTAATGTTACAAGCCAAACAGTGTTAGTTTTTAAAAAAATACTTTTAGGGAAAAAACAACTTTCCAATGAATCAGTACTAAATAGAGAGCATGTCTAAGCTTTTAGAACATATTTCAGTTTTTATAATTGCATGGATAAGACTAATTATGCCTGTTATACAGAGACAAAAATACTATCTGTCTATATACAACTTCAGTGCTTCAGTTTGGAATTCTGTTAAAAAAAAAAGAGTGAAAAGTAAATTCCAAGACTTCCCCAAAAATATAATTAAACCTCAAGGTTAACTAATGTCACCTTCTCCTATGTGTAGAGGCAGTGAGGAAAAAGAGAATACTCCCACTATTTCTAATACAGAATAATTTGTCTGTGACATTTTTTATTTTTGGATTATAAAATGAAACCCATGTTCACTGACTGGAAAAGTGATTCTTGGATGCAGTAGTGATTGTGCTCAAAAGGAAAAAAAAACCCAAACAGATTCAATGCCTGCTTTTCTGTTTTCCCATCACGTAAGAGTAATAGCAAACATTTCTTAGAGGGACTCATTGAAGAGTACAGCAAGGCAGGAAAATGGAAAAGGAAAAAAAGTGTATGCATGAGAGAAACTCAAGTAAAAATGCATTGAGTTGTTGTGTATTGGAAAAATGAATTATGTAAATCATAAACTTAGATTTTTTTTTTATTTTCTCATTTATTGCATAGTTACAGGAGATTATTACTGGTTGTCCAGTTGACAAAGTCAAAATCAATCTTTTAGACAACATCAGAAGGAAGCATTTGTTGTTTTTTTGATGATGCATTTGTTGTTTTTAGCTCTTGCTCAGCCACATGAAAGGAAAGCTTTTGAAACCAAAATAAAGGAAAATTCTTATATCACAAGATATTTCTCATCTGCTTTGCCTGCTGAGTGACTGTGCAATTTGAACCTAGGATCTAGACACTCAGCTGAGGAATCAGAGTTCACCTCACCAAAGAGGAGTTTGTGGAAAGTGTCTGATTAAACTATAGTGAATCCCAGAGGTGAAGGCATCTCTGTTCCTAGACTGGGGAATATCCGGGCTGTAAAGCCTCACAGACCTGTGGCAAGAAATTAAATTAAATTGTGCTGTACCTCACTTAGACTAAGGAAATATTCAATTCAGATGGTTCATATGCTTTTACATATTATTACAGGTACTCAGTTTTCTTACTCAGAACTGTTAAGGACTGTGACTCTTGTTGGATGTCCCCAGATAAATTTTTGAATGCATCGAGGCATTCAGAAGCTGGATGAACTCGATTTCTCTTGGATTACAGTCATATACTCTGTAGTCTCATGCTTATGATGAAGCAGAGGACAGGTTTTAGACTGTAGTTTTAACCTTGTAGTGGTTTTGGTTTGCTAAATTGAAATTTCTCAATCAAGAGTAAAACAGGATTAAACTTAAAAGTAATAAAAACTTTATTAACTAACACTTAAAGAAAAAAAGAATAAGAATCAGAATGAAACTTGTAAAACACTTCTCCCCTCCCCCCCCACTAATTGTTCACTTTCTTGCTGACAATATAAGAAGACAAAACCTGGGATTCTCAGTTAGTTTACTACTCTTAAAATAATTATTTCTCAATTCACCAAGGGAGAGGAGTCTCTCTTAAATACCATAGAAGTTTTCCACAAGATACCAGTTCTCTTGCTCACACTTCACAAATGGCCTGCCCAGGGGTAAGAAAATTTGCCATTATGAAGGAAGCCCCTCCCACTCATGGTCATATCAGCTTATTAGGGTACAGTTTAAAGATGCTTCTTCTAGTATAAAACAAGAGTTTTCTTCATCTGTCTCATCTTCATCTCAAGAAACAAAGGTCATTTTCTCTCACTGGGCAGAGGGCATTACCTCTCTCTCTCGGTCTTCCTCTGTTCAAATTTCTCCATTAGATTACAATTACATCAACTCATAGCTATGACTAGAGCTTTGCATCCGCCCAAAAACATTTCATATGTTACAGGGGTATTTAGTCCATTCTCTATAACCTTACAAGAGAAGTCCCGCCTAAAACTAGGCAACTCCTTCAATCTTCCTTCCAACCTTAGATTCTTCTCTCACTCTCCTGACATTAGGTCTCATGCTGTGTCTCTTCACATCTCATTCAGTTTCTTCTTTCTCTCACTCGGGTAGGATTTGTGTTTTGAAAGTTTTATCTGGTCAAGAAAGAGTTAGAATTTCCTCCAGGATCTCTGATCTACAGCCAGGCTGTAGAGCAATTCATGGTGTCATATTTCAATGTGGTGCTAGAGTACAGGATCTCAGGGGGCCTGAGTGGATTTTTGATGCATGATGGTTTGATTTGGGAAGGATTTTGGGTGGATTTTGATGGATTTGGGAAGTTCAATTCTAGCCACACTGAGAGGAGGGATGACTAAGAACTTTTTCAGCCTGGTCAGGGCTCAGCAGTAACACAAAGGCCAATTGTCTCCATCTCTCCCTGCCCAGCAACCACATCGGCCTGGCCCAGGCCCCCCAAGCTGCGTGGGCCAGGCCATCCCTGCTCGGCAGATCTCAGCACTGGCAGGCCTTCCTTCTCCTCTCCCCCCTACCCGGCCATCGCTACCAGGAGGAGGGGGTAGGAGACTCTCAGCCCGGCCTACCTGCACGAAAGGACCGAGCCAAGCTGTTACCTTTTCCACGTCGAGAAACCAGAAGGACCAGTTTCCAAAATCTCACCTCAAAGTGTATATCCACAAAAGCATGCCTATCCTTTTCATTAGTTTAATCATGTGTCAATATTAACAAATTAGCTAACCAGGTCACACCTTCTTCTTTATCTTTCTTCAGCGCTTCCCCTTCCCTGAGAGGATTATCTGATGTAATTTCCCAGCCTCTTTGCAGTGATTCAACAGTTCACAATCTGAAGAAAATCTAAGGAGGTAACACACGTCATCTTCCAGGGTTGTCCCTTAAATAAGAACTTGAGGGCACACTGCCTTTATGGCCAGGTTTTCTTGTGAGCACATGCTGAATGAGAGGCTGCTTTACAGCTCTACCTCTGTTTAGATTTTTGCTGTGTGCAAAAGGCAACAGGCAGAAAGAAAGAGTAGTTTTATTCTCTAGAGTGCAATTAGGGAATAGATTGTGATCAAAGACCTTCCAGAGCTGCACAAAAGGCTTCAGAAGAAATTTCATTATGTGTCCTCAATCCAGTAACCCATACAAAGGACATTTTCAATATTGTGCTGGGGACATGTGTCACACCTTCTTTCTGTGTGCCTCAACATCTTCAAACTAAATCTGATGGAAGCCAAATTCTGTGCCCCTTCTGAAAATCAGTGGAAAGGGAAGATTTATTTCCATAGGAATATGCATTCTGGAACTGCTGTGCAGTCTGCGATCTGGTGTGAGATCTGATATTGTCTCTTCTTCAGATGTCTGATAGAAAGATTTTGTTTGCTTTAGTTTCTGAAGTAAGAAATTTCACTGGATGTTTAGAATTTCTACTGTCTTACTCTGGCATCCTATTGTCATTCCAGGGATTGACTGTTGATGTAGCAGACTGTCCTCTAGTTCTTAAGGGAAAAGATCAACCAATCTACAATTAAAAACACAAAGCATCATGATAGATAATGTATTTAATTTAGTATATAAATTCTGAGATATTATACAATTTAGCATTTATTTAAAAGCAATGCATAGAGACAAATGGCAAAGCAGGTTACTTCAAGTCAATTCTCATCTTTGAGGCTGATCATCATTGCTGCTATCTTTAAGCGAGGTCTAATATCTGACATCACTTATCATACCTAAATAAACAAATCATGAAGGAAGTTCAAGGGGGAACATCAATATTACAGTCATAGAGAAGCTGAATATGTACTATAGGGGATTCTTATTTATACCACCCTGCTAGTGGAGATAAGCACATTGTGAATAAAGCTGTTTATGTGTAGCAGCTACAGATCTTTTATTGCTGCAATTGCTCCATGTTGTTATACAACCACTGACAAAGCTTCTGTCAGTGGAAATCCAATGAATCAACCAGTTAGCATCAACTTCACTTTGCCAAACTGGTACTGGATTGACTTTATTGGGAAGCTCTGTGTGTAAGGCTATAGAATCATAGAACCATGGAATCATATTGAAAAAGATCTCCAAGATCATTGAGTCCAACTGTTAGCCCAGCACTGCCAAGTCCACCATTAAACCATGTCCCTAAGTGCCACAACTACACAGCTTTTACAAGCCTCCAGGAATGGTGACTCAAACACTTCCCTGACCAGTCTGTTCCAGTGCTTGACAACTCTTTCAGTGAATACTTTTTCCTGATATCTAATCCAAACTTTCCTTGGTGTAAGCTAAGGCCATTTCCTCTCATCCCATCACTTGTTACTTGGGAGACCAACCCCACCAGGCTATAATCTCCTCTCATGTTCAGTTGCAAAGAGTCATGAAACTCCAAAGGTCACTTTGTTTTCTCAGCCAAATGCTTCTAACTTAAAATTCTAAATCCACAGCCTTGGAAACATACCCATGGCACCAATTGCTTTAGGAAAACCTCTGGGCATGTTAGTGGGATATCCTTGCGAGTAAATAAGTCAGCTTGCTTACTAGCTCTTCACCACTCACACTTAAAATTGCATGTTATAGAGATAGAAAGTTAAATCTGAGTTAAATCCCTGTAAAGAGACATTATTTTCATACTGAACAAAATCCCACACGAATTTGGGTTCATAGGTTAAAGTGATAACAAACAATGCATACATTATCTACCATTTCCTATGTTTCACGTAGAAGTACAATAATTTCCTTTTAAAGACGCAGTCAAAGCAGTGTGATCATCATCGTTAAGCTTTGCATAAACAAGCAAAATGGTAATTTGGATGAAGCATCCATAACAGTACTTTTCACAAAGCAAGAGACCCATTAAGCAGTTTTACAATTGCCAAAGTAAAACAGGATTGTGAATGCGTAAAACTAGGCACCTTGATTGCTGGAGAAAAAAAAAATCCTGATTTTTCTTTAAAACTGGATAAAATACTTTAAAAAACTCACTGAGAAAAAAAGGAAAAAGAAAAAAAAAAGCCTGTGGCTATTACTCTACAAATAATACAATACTGAGGAGTCCAATTAATTTGAGAGTAAAATTAACTACACAGGTAGCAACCATTAACATTCAGGTTCAAAATAATACCTTTTTTAGTACTGGGCCACAAATTGCTTATACAAATACTGTTTTCATAACATAGCACAGTCTTAAAGTTCCTTGCAATTTCATAGGTTTTTGATGGCATTATACAGTCATACACTTCCCAAACTTACTGAAAAGGGAAAGAAGTGCTGACACGCTGTCAGCTCTGTATTGTCCATGTAAAGGAATATAATGGAATATTTAAAAAAATAACCTTAATTATGAAAGTCAAGGGACAAATACATTGGTGTTTGCAACATGTCCAACTAGGTTATGCTTCCAGTCCTGTGTCTGATTCCCAATGAACCAAACCAGCAGCAGGTCCCATGTATGCCTGAATCCAGCAGCTGTGCTCAATTTTTTTTGCTTCAGTCCCCTGAAAGTCTGCTGCAGTACAAATCTCAGAACAGAAGCCAGCATCAGGCTCTTCACAGACTGCTCTGGGTTTTGCTTGGTTTTATTTCAAAAGGAGTTTTCAAAAGGGACCAACACCTAAGTTGTTAGAAACTTTACCCAGGATGTCTAACATCTTAAGCTAGGTCCCAATGAATGTGCTTTCTTACTTATTAATATTGACTGTGGTCTGTGTAAGTAAAAGTGAGAGGAAAAAAAGGCAACACAAATTAAAGTTGTTCTACACCTGAGGAAGAATAGTGCTCTTGGAGTCTAGATAAATTTTAGATGGAATGTGTTTTCTGTACTTGTAGTTCATTTACACTAAGCATTTAGTCTGAATGACAGTCAACTTGAAAACCCATATAAATATTGCCAAGGATTTAATTTGTCAGAACATACAAGAAAAAGACATCATAGCAACCAAACATCAAAATGCCATGAAACATGAAGATTTTTTTAATCTTTACTGTAGCCTCAAAATGCTAGCAATACTGAATTCCTTGCCAAAATTGTCATCATATTCCTCACCCCTAATTCTTTCTGCTTCCACGACTCCTTGTGGTGCACTCAGTCTTGAAAGGAAAAAAATTAAACAGCACAGGCTTATTATACAGGATGATTTTTTATCAGAGCAAAGCTTATCTAAACTTGCAGTTCTATAGTCAGAGGCAATGGTGTGGTGCTTTCTTGCTTGTGGACAACTTTATCTCATGGAAAATGGCCTGAGGAAGAAAAGGGTTCATTGTAAACATCTTATTACCAGATGAAAGGAAGAACATAAAGATCGAAATGTAATATCTAAACAACTTCCCCCAAAGCCAGAAGCAGTGTCTCACAAGTCTATGTTGTCTATCATCTCACATGATCATTCTGAGACATTTTTAAAGCATGATAAACTAAAGAAAAATGAAAAGGACCTGCAGCCAACATTCTTAGAAAACAAGTACCCTTTTCTGCCAACCAACGTGGTAAAGGATATTAGGTAACAAGCTTAGCACTTGGGTAATTTCCCTGGCATCAACAGAATTTTATTTGCTTAAAATCGGGTTGATTTTGGCCCTCTGGTATGTAATATACACAGATTAACTGCAAATGGAGATCTTACTGCTGCACTGCACACAAAAAAAAAGTGATTTAGGAGCTTACATTCAGCAAAAGAATTCACAGTGAATGGTGAATCTTTTCAGCTTCAACAACGAATAAATTGTGCTATATCAACATGTTCAGTATGCTCTTAATTCCTTCTGACCAGGTTAGTCACAAAGAAGTACTGAATGAAATGGTTTAGATTTATTTTTTCCCTGCATTTACAAAAAAAAAATAGGTCAATTAGAAGCAATCTAGCAGAGGGACTGATACTGGATTCTTCCTGCAAAACATATTTCACACAGATGAAATGAACACTTCTGTTCATACAAACAACAGACAGAAACATTTTCCCACAACACTGGAAGATCACAACAGAAGAAAGGAACAGTAAAAAAACCCAATAAACTGGGTTTTAGTTCTTGCTCTTCAGCACTATCCATCTTTCTCTCTCAGGGAACCTTACAGTTTAATAATGATGTCTGACCCACTATCTACCCTTTCAGTGAACATTTGTATTCTATTAACATTGGTTTTCCAGGTGATTTTTTATGCACCCTAGAATGCACATTTCCTCCTTGACTTGTTTTTCATGTACCCTTTGAGCTCAGAAATATATGCACATAAAGTCAGGCCCAACACAACTGAGGGGGTAATACAGAAGCTTTAGTCCCCTACATTATTGTCATGTCAACAAAATGAACAATGAGAAAATATATATTCACTCAGGAAGTATGTGATTAGTGCTGAAAGTATCTCCTTATATTTATTGTATGAACAGATTTAAGAGTTAATCTTTGTATTCCCTTATTTTTATTTACTTTTCAAGTTTCTCTTCAACTAAGATAAAAATATATGTTTTCTGATAAAAAACAGATGAGAGATATAGAATGTTTTCATCTGGAAGATCTTTGCTGAAACTTAGAGTGACAAGCAGCAAATGTCTGTCTAAATACTGTTACACATCAATCTTGCCTTAATCTTACATCTCAATGATTTTTTGAGGACCTGCACACCCCATTCAAACCAAGAGATCATAATTTGGTCATTTTGTCAGCTGAACAGGGCTTTGTTTCTTCCTCCCTTGTCAGCCTGAGAGTTAATCACACAACTGTAGTGTGCTGCCACATTTTTTGGGTTTGAGTCTTGCAAAAAATTCAGAGGCAAAAACAGAGCAGCAGTTTCCATTAAAAAACAAACAAACAAACAAAACCCCCAAAAATAAAAACAGAAACTTCACACATTTAACCACACTAAAGTCAATTTACTTCTGTGGCAGTCCTGACCATGACTAACTCTGGTAACCAGTGCAGGTGCTTGAACAAGCAAGGCAGGGGAATGCCCACCAAAGTCACTAACAAATTAAGCTGGACTCAACATTCCCTCCACCTTTTTCTGGATTCAGCTTCACCCCCAATTTCTCTCCCTCAATCCCCACCCAGGGCAAAGAATAGGGAATGTGTGTTGTAGACAGTTGTTTTTTTAACTGCAGGTATCAGAAAATACTAAATAGCCTTGAAAAAATATTTTTCAATTAAAATCATCAAAGAAAAGAGGCTCCATTTAATTGTGTTTTATAGACAATTTTGCCATTATCTTTGGACTGCAGACCCAAATTAAATTCTTTTCAAAAATCCCTGAAGTTTTCAGTGTTACACGATTTTTAAAAGGGTTTCAGGAAAAGCAATAATTAATTACTTTAAGAGTCCAAACAACTCTATCTTTACATCTTGCTTTACATCTCCCAGTAGCTTTAGATTCTAATGAGTCTGTCCTTCACACTCATAATTTTTGTCCTCTGTAGAATCTAGGAAAAATGAACATAAGTCACCAGTGAATTTCTTGTACTGCCTGCCCACTTAAATTCAGAAATTGTGAGGCTCTTAAAAACAGTGAGCCCTTTGTTAGAGCAAACATTTAAAAAAAAAAAAAATAAAAAAAAAAAAAATCAGTCTTTAGTCTCTCCAAAGCTTTGTGAGTACCTTACACTACCCTGTCTGGAAACAGGAAAGCTGCCCTGCGTACCACTCCTGTTCTAGTGAAACAATTCAGATTAACAGCACAGATTGCAACCAGCTGAGACCTCCAGAGGGAAATTATGGGGCAGGGGGTGGAGACTTGGGACTGCCCAGGTGCAAGCAGTTAGATGGGATGGCACACACCTGCAGCCTGTTATTTGCATCACATCCGACCCCACCCCCCCAGCGAGCTGAGGTGCTGCCGAGTTCCTGAGAAGGTCTTGCTTTGTGAGGGAATTGGAGAGAAATAATAAGGTTAGTGGTTTTGATCAATATCTGTTTTTCTGCCCATGTTTGACTGTGTTCTTCAGATATTATTTTTATAATCCTGGGAGTTTCAGAGTGCACAATGACTGGAGTTTGTTTCTTGAGTAATGTCATAACAGATACTATCTGAAAGTGTGATGAGGTAACTTAGAAAACTTTAGAAACTTAGAAACCTTTGAAAACTAGTGGATAAAGTAGCTACTATATAAAATTTTATAAAGCTTGTCTATTATGTGCACACAATAAAAACCCCAACCCACAGGTCTCCACTTTTTTTTTTTTTTCAAATTTCTAAATTCTTATTCATTTACATCAGGTAAACTTCTGAAACTCTAATATACTGAAATACTGCTCCAACAGGATGCTGTACAGAGCTGTGCTGCTAATCTTAATAGGGTGATGACCCCCTTCTTTGTGCTTCTAATTGTCCCATCCTAGGAAAGAAGATAGGAGATGTTGGCCCACAGCCCTTTAGACTTTTTTTGAGTTTCTGATGAGTACAGACATACAAGATGAATTTAAGTCTTTAAGTACTTGAAGATAAGTATGTACATCCAATTTGCTATCCTACTGTGAGGGAGAACCTTCTTTTCCTGTAGTTCCCTGCCCTCTCCCCCCCAAAGGCTTTCTTTTTCTTTTTAAGGTGTCTGGAGTCATTGTATTTGTCTTCAAAGTCTGTGATTATGGCTGCTTCCAGGCAGAAGGCTCAAGAAGGGTTGAGATTCTTTAATCTTTGCAGATGCACAGCTGCTTGTCATTAGTGGGCTTGTAGTGGTGATGCTGTTATTCTGTACTACTCGTGAAAGCTTAGTTTAGGGTCTATGACTTCCTGGTTGGACAATTAATTTGGAAGTAATGAAATACTGCTATAGTACAACATAGAGTTCTGAGCTGTATAAACTTTTAATACGTGTGTAAAACTATGTCACAATTCTCTACTGCTGCTCCTGCATTGCTGCTTTTATGATATAATAAATTGTGAAATCAGAGCCACTATTCTAGTGAAATAAATAAGATAGGAACTTTTTTTGGAGATAGTGCCTTAATACTGCTGCTGCATGTAAATAAAGGTAACCATTTATTAGCTTGCTCTAGGGTATCTGTCTAAGGTTTTCCAGTGCCAAAAGAGGTGGAGACTATCTCAACCTGTGGGTTTTTTTTAATGGACATGTCTTAATTAGCTGAATCAAAAGGTAGAAAAGAGAAATTAAAGTTGTTGTAAGCCTGCTATAATAAAGCCTTTGTTATTCTAGTGTGGTCAAAAGGGTCTGATACAGAGGCCAGTGAAAACAGGTGTGATCAGGACAAGCATCCTGTGCTTTGGTCTCCCGTTGTCACAACTTATGAAGCTGTTCCTTGGCTTCTCATTGACTGGTCACAGATGAAGGTACAGCTTTCAGCAATAATTTTTATCTAATCAGGCAGTCATTGCTTTCTGGAGACAGAGGCTGTGAGCTCAGCAGTCTCTCTCTGGGGGGGTTTTATGAGGTGTGTGATTCACTGTTTATTGGTCATTTCAGCATGTCCCTTCTATCCCCTTTCTCTCCTTTCAAAGGCTTCCCTTGTCTTTTCTACGCTGGACCATCTATGCTTTTCCATATCTTCTGGGTAATATATTGTCCTTGTTTAGGGCAAATTTGGGAAGAAACCTCCAAATGGGGTCCCTCTAGAAAGCAAATTCAAACGGCCCTCCCCCCAGACTGGTTCAGGAAAAGATTTCCTTGGAGAAAAGTGGAAAAAAATTATTTATTTAACAAGCAAAGTATCCACAAGCATAAAAGAAAATAATGAATAATATTAAACAATGAAACCTCTCGCAGTTCGATTAGGTAGTGATTTCAGAAAGTCCTTGTCGTGGAATGTAGCTCGGCTCGTCCAGTCTCTGATCAGTCCCTCTGGCACTGGAAAATGCCCAGGCCCAGGCACTGGTGAGCCACAGGTGTGAGCTCCCAGTGCTCTTCTGGGTTTCAGTCCAGAGCAGGGTCGAACAGCTCCAAGGAAAGGGAAAGAAAAAAAAGCAGTCCAGGGAAGCTCTCTGTCTCAGCTAGCTAAAACCAACTAAAAGCAAAGGAGATCTCTGTCCTGCTGTCTGTCCATGCTGCAGACCACACAGCCCAGGAGCAGAATGTGTAGGAGTGAGTGCAGTTTCTGAAAACAAACTTGTGCTTCTCTTTCTCCCTGCTTCACTCTTGAAACCAGTTTTAAAGGTACAGAACATATTATCCAACATAAACAGAACAGATGATTGGGGATACAAGCATCATAAAGTCACCATAGGACAAGTATGCAAGTCTGTAATGAAATTAATAGTATTGAAGTGTACAAGAATTTTAATTTCATTCTTGACTACCTTTTCCACATGACCCTAAAAGGTTACTTGCTGTAATTATTAAAAGTTGAAGTTACAGTAAAACACGGTGAATGCTGAGTCAGGGTCTCTGATTTTTTTGTGTATCAGAGTTAAAGAATGTAAAAACATTTCTCTAGACACCTAGGCTTCCTTATGAGACAAGAGCAGTATTCCACCCTAAGTAGTACATAAGTTCTATAAGAGATATCCTTGTTTTATTTAACGCTTAAATCCATTTTTGGATAATTTCTTATTATGCTGAACAACTGTGAGACACATTCCTTTGTCTGCCAGTTCCTGGGCAACTGTTTGGCCTGACCAAGTAATGTAGGACTTGGCCTAGAACCTCTGCCAAATTCATGTGTAGAATACAAAGAACAGAGGTAAAATTCCAAACTCAGCAGACTTACACTATCTTTTTAGATTTTGTAAACATCAAGGGCAAAATTATAATAAACGCGTCAATTTTTTTATTGCATCTTGTTTCAGTTACAGATTTTTGCATGTAAAATTGTTAAATCTTGTTGTCATTCTAAAAGCTGGGTGACAAGGAAAGGTTCATGTGCTCTAGACTGGAAAACTACTCAGTCACTTCATGTGGTTTTCCTTTTTTCCCGTTCAGAGATTGTGTTATGTTCTGACTGAATGTGTTTGGAGTTTTTTAAAATATAAATATTATTTGATATTAAATGGTAACACTTTAAAACAAACTCTGAGCAAATCATTAATCAATTCAACATAAAACCCATGAGCACTCTTCCAGATGCACAAATCCTTTTGTTTAAATTTATAAATATCCTCTCTTTTCCAGTGTAGGATGATACTGATGTCCTTTTTTAAATTCACTGTTATCTCAGTAAAGTCTTTCAAAGGCTGCCTGAGACAGACACCATACAGAATCTCACTTCAAGTTTAAAAAAATTAGATTGATTTTTGGGCTGAAAATGTAATAATGTTACTTTTGAACTCAAAACATTTCTACTGAACCTGGAATGTATTTTCTAAAAGAATTTGTCTTATTGCTGGGATGGCTCCTACTTTTGAAATTGTTTATGCACTACTTAGAAGAGTTTGCAAAACTCATTTTACCCAATACAAGTTACAGTTATATATGCAATTGTGATAAAACTTCAATAATTATATCTTATGTGACTTCAGTTCTCTTTCCCTGGATAATGCGATCTGTGATTTTTCTCTGGGACGTTCATGAGGGACTTCCTTTGGGGGATATCTCATCATCCTTGTGTCTGAAAGCAAGAAGTTATATAAGCCTGCAGAGCAGAGTTAAAGCAGGCTGCTGGGAAATACTGACTCAGTTTCTTTTAAATCCTTGATTTATCTCTTTAAGTGCCTGCAAAAATGATTCAGATGCAAACTCTGCTTCCCTTGGGAGATGTGGGTTTTTTGCTGGGTTTTCAAGTGAATTAGGAAGGCAGAAAATGGCTCATGCAAATCAGTAACTCATTGCAGACTGGAATTGTGTTTTTTTCTTAAGATTACAAAAATGCAGTTTTCTGGAAGACAAGCTTTGGTTTGCCTAAAACTTATGGATTGGATACGAGAATCATTTGAAGAAACTCTACATCCTGCTTAGCAGAATAGCTCCTTAAACCCATTTTGGCATCAAAGTCTGATTTTGTGTTGCTGTGAGGAGGATTAAATCTTTCAAAGGGGAAAGAAAAATCTCCAAAGAAGAAATATTGATATATCAACTTAAAATAACTTCCAGATATTTCTTCAGAAGCTCTATATAGCAGAGCATAAAGAATGTCATTAGCAATGGTATGTAACTGCAAATGGAAATACTTTTGCAGTAGCACAGTAATGGGGAAGTAAATAGGAATTAACGTGAGTGAAGAAATAAGATTAGTCCTAGAAAAATAAGGAAAAACAAATGGATCCCTTCAAAGCTATGAAGAGACTATGGGAAAAGTACTGTATTTCTCCTGAAGGAAAAGCTGCTCAAAAGAAGTGTAATCTCAACCTGTGAGCCCTCTGAATCACTTATTTGAACCCCCCTATGCTTGTACAGCTCTGCATATCTCTTTGTATATGCAAGTCTGAGGGCATGAAATAGCTGGATAAAGTTTACCTGCTTAGTATCAGTATGTGGCAATGAAAGAGTAACGCAAGAAGAAAGTGTATAATTAGCTGAATTAAGTTCTGGATCTAAATTTGGAGAATGGCTTGTTTGTTTCAATGGAGAAATGGGCATTCAGTGCCAAATTGTCTTGAACTTCAGGGAAATTTAGATATTTCTCTCCTTTTAGTCATACAGTTGTAAAATTTTATGAGTAATAATATAAGAAGAATGAATAGTATAAGAATATGGAGCTTACAAGAACTATATACGATATTATTATTCTTGCCTGTAAAAGCTGACAATCCAAATTAAGCTGACGCAACTCATGGATAAATACCTTCAGTCGAGATTTGAGCCCAGAAGTGGTTGATGGAGGTGTCTGTTGCATTGAGGTTTATTTGATTTAGTTTTGTTTGTTTATTTTGTGTGTTTTGTTTTTTATATAGCTGGGGGAAAAGTGAAGGTAAAAAAGATGGTGGGAAAAATAGTCTAGACTAATCAATTTGGTAAGTGATTCAA
>WAAG01043297.1:21884-58255 GCA_013390105.1 Tichodroma muraria | reverse complement strand
CTGCCAAAGCTGAACTGCTTTCATGAAATGTAGGAAATGGGGCTCAGGCTGGGGAGTTCAGATATCTCCTCTAGCAATGACATGTGCACTGCTGCTGTAGCAGACTGTATGGTGGCTGAGATGTTAAGCAGAGATTAAGCCTAATATTTTGTAAAAGAGCACACTGGCCTATTTAAATTAATGCTTTGACCCATTTTGCTCTGCATGTGATCTAGAAAGTTCACTTGGCAAGAAGCTTTTCGTCTGTGCACTTCCTAAACAGGCTAGAAAACAGAAGGTTTTCAAATAAAAGTGTATATGGAGCTGTTATTCATGCTGTTAAAGCAAATGGCAAGCATCTCTATCCCTCTGCCTTTATCCCCAGCAACCAAGCTGCTGATGGATCATGCCAAGCTGACAGTAAGTTACAGCAGAGACTGGCTTATGGTCATCAGCACAAGCTCTGCAGGGTCATCTGGGGGCATTTTCTTGTCTGGGAAGAAAAATGAAATCATTCTTCCTGGATGTTGGGGAAGTATTTGGAGCATTCCAGTCGTTGCACAGGAACCTCAAAACTTGCCCTGTGCTGTTTTGCATTGGTGCCCTGGGCTGAGGCAGGTCTCAGCTTGTCTGTGTTCATCCACTCAGAACATTGGCCGTGGCTGTGCAGCTGCTGAGTGACCAGAGGTCTTCCATCAGCTGTGTTTTCTGTCCTCCTTTCTGATCTTCTTTAGCACAGGAGTCGCTGTATATACTAAATGTAACTTCCAGTCACACCACCCAAAAAATTTGGGAACCAGACCAAAATGCATGTGAATATACCTTAGCAAGAGAAATGGGCTGTGTCTGGAAATGAAACCAGGACTACTGATCGTGACTTGTAACTGCTGTCCCCCGAATGCTCAGCTGCTTCAGCTCTTTCTTACAGGAGGTGCAAATACTTGGTTGTTTCAGGTTTGGGGAATGGATGGACAGCTGTTGAGGTGTGCAGTTGGCTGCCTGTCTGCCTACTTCTAGCACAGTCCACTGCAGTTTTGGCTGAAAAAATTCAGCAGCTCTCCAGCCGCTCACCATCGAATTCATTGCATTTAATTTATTGGTAACTCTGAAAGTAGTGTCTGAGCTTTTGATGCAGCAACAATTTGCCTGCTCATTAGTGTCAGTGTAAATCTGCTCAGGTGGCAAACTACTTCCTGGCTGGTCTTGAAACTATTGTGTCACTTACTGATGGTTGTCAAATGTGGAAATGGAAACCTGCAACAGCTGAAGGTATCTTTTTTCCCAGCAATGTACATGTCAATAAAACCAGAGCTCTGTTGCCCAGGCAGTGCTATCACTGCCCACTCTGTGGTCTTCGCGGCCTTTTCTNGCAGTGCTATCACTGCCCACTCTGTGGTCTTCGATTCCTTTTCTGGTCTTGAGAACATGGGTAATAGCTGTCCTGTCACAAAAATCTGTCATAACCCTGAGCATGTGAGTAGTGGCGTAATCCTCGTGACTCCTTTGGGAATATGAATTCAGCACACGCGAGTCTCTGCACTGAACTTTCCGTACATAAAAACTAGCAAATGTTTGCCGTGAACAGTTCATGATTTGTCTGACATGTTAATGCCAGCTGTATCTCTTTTGGCTGATATAAAATTAACACTACTAAACTTTATTAACAATTCTGTTAATGAGGGGCAAGCCATAACAGCTTGCTGACTAATACACCAGAATTTGAAGCCACTGGATCTGAAGTCACTAGGCTTCAGGACTAGAAAGTTAATGGAAGTCTATGGGTATCACTAAAGCCAGCATGTACAACTCTACCATAAAAGAAGCCCATCTTTATAGAAGTTGAGTGATTTTAAATTAACTCTTGAGAAAACCTGTGAGTCAACTTTTAAACAAAAAGTCTAACCATTCTGAGCTATGTTAAGAGGTTTGGAATTGGTGATGCATTCATTTCCTGTAGCAAAACTGTCTTTCTCACCATGCAAACTTTCAGAAAAGGCTTCAGTCAAGACAAGAAAGATGACTTTCTTCCAAAAAGAACAAACTTGAGTCTTAAGTCTGGGTATTTGCGCTCTTAAGGCAACGTACTCCTTTTTTTGGCAATGTGAAGATCAGAAGGCAAATAGCATGTAATTCAGTAGCTGTGTTGAACGTATGCTGAACTTTCCACCTTTTCTCAATGTGTCTAAAGTCCAGGGAAGTCATGTGTTTGCTACAGACACTGCCAACACTGGCGTGGTGTTTTTGTTTTTTGAAGAAGGGCTGTATTCTCCAAGGCTCACTGTCCTAGGGAAGTTCATTGAGCTGTGTGGTGATGTCCAGAATCATAGATTCCCAGTGACATGCCACTAACAAATGAACTGAGGAAGTGTATTTTGTATCAAAAACAAAAGCTAGAACAAGGGGTAGACTATTGCTGGTATTGTCATTAACTGTGCAATGTTGAACAAAGTAATTAAGTCTTAAATGAGTGCCTCGTGATCTCTGCAGAGGTGAGATTTTAATAGTTCCCTTGTTTTACAATTGGGGATTAAAGAGTTAATGCTTGGACAGTTTCAATAATCATCCTGTGTGCAGCCTGCACCTTTAGTGGAAAAAATGAATTACCTCCCTAGTTCTGTTCAAAGTCAGTTGAACAAAATATAAATTTAGAAAAAAATTCTGAATATATGAGAGAGGGAGGAAAAATCCCATTCCCTTCTGGTGTTAAATCAAATCAGATCTTCAAATGGTTCATAGACTTGAAAAACTGTTTTGTTGTAATTTCTTTTGTCCCCTAAAGTAATTTTTATTTTGTTTTGTCTTGATAGATGACTCCTAAATCAAAAAGGAAAAGCATCCACAGTAGAATGCTCCGGCCAGTGTCCAGAGCTTTTGGTGAGTGAGAATCCCTTAAAACCATTTTGTTTCTTTGCTTGCCTGAGGTGGTTCTAGATGGTTCTTGATTGAAAAGTACAGGTGGTTCTCCCTCCGTCTGGATTGCATCTGTGGCCCACACTGGCTTCTTTGTTTTGGGACTCTGCTAATGTGTTTGGTAGTAAATAATTGCTCACACTGCAACAGCTGCTCACATCTCTGTGAGCTCTGTCTGCTCACAGAGATGTCGTGGCTAAGTTCTATGAATGTATAATTATTTGCCACCAGAAAGAGGAATGGCATTGTCTTTTGTTTTAAATATCATGTTAAATCTAATTAGAAAGTTTTGATTTCTCTTAGAAATGGAATTTGATCTAGATAAAGCACTGGAAGAAGTACCTATCCATATAGAAGACCCACCATTTCCTTCCAGCAGGCCAGACAAACGAACTTCTGGATTCATTTCAGAGCTGCCATCAGAAGAAGGAAGGAAACTGGAACACTTCACAAAATTAAGGCCCAAAAGGAATAAAAAGCAGCAGCCTAGCCAAGCAGCAGTGAGTCTACATTAAAATATTGCTGGCAATGTCATGTGTTGGTTGCTTTTTGCCATGAGTCAGGTCTTGCAGTGTAATGAGGACAGTGGTTGAAGGTGTAAAAGCCATAAGCAACTACTTAATTTTTCTTCTGGTATTCTTGTCTTTCAGTGTGCTATCCCCATTACAAGCTTTTTGTCTTATTTGATACAGCCTAAATCCAGGAGATGTTTTATCCTTTTTTGTTTTGCTTTTGTTTTTTTCATGGAAGCAGTTTCTGGAGATGCTTGGAGCTTTCACAGGAAATGCACAAAATATCATGAGACCTTTCAATTATATTGCAAGGGTTTGTTAAGTTGTAATCCTTTTTTCTGCCTGCATTAAGATGTGGTAACTTGGCATGAATTCTTATTTCTATCAGCTCTCAGAGGAGCTACTCTGTGACACCCAGCTTCCCACAGCTCCTAAACTGAAGATGGTGTTTGGGCCAGCAAATCTGCATAGTCACAGATCTGCTTTTCATGCTGGAGCCTGCCTTAGAAAGGGAAAACAGAAGAGCACTGTCTGTTCACGAAAGGCATTGGTGTGAACTCAATATACGTGCTTGGAGTTCCCACAGTTCCATTTCCTTGGCACACCGCATCAGTAAAGATTTATTTCTGTGATGGTGTCCTCTCGGGGTATGTAAGGACAGATCGGAGTTACAGAGTTATCTCACAGCACCAGAGCACAGCTGATATGATAAGTAGCCCTATCAAGGGGCAGCTGTTGCCTCTCTGTGTTAGGCTGCCTCACCATAAATGCCTGTGGCCTCTTCTGCTTCCTGAGCATTTCCAGTCGAGAGGATCCTTGAAAATTTTCCTAATGCTCGTATCAGAGAAAATTTTCCTAATGCTCGTATCAGGGAAAGATCGTATCAGGCAGTGGAGTGCTTTCTGTACCACTTGGGAAGGGAGAAACATTCAAGCAAAAGGGAACATTCAAGCCAACTTTGCATTCCCTTGTGCTTCACTGGGAAGGTTAGAGGTAGCAGAAGAAAGGATTTGTGTCCGTGTGGTGAAAACACATCTGTGTTTGCTTCTCCCAGCTCCATTGCTGCAGAACGCACATGTTTTCCCCATTGCTTCCAAACTCAGCGCATCCTGTGCCATCAGCACGGGGAGGTGGAAGGAGTGGGGGCGTGGGAGGGGTGAGTGCTGCACTACCAGACATGGAACTAGGACATACAGTGTCTTCTGCAACAGCAACAGAAAGGTCACTCCTTGTAGAGGAGAAGTCTTACTTCCCATGATAGTGCAGTGTTGTGGGAATGCTCATCCATATTGAATTAATTAGGAAATTGGGAGTTTATTTAGTTGCAGAAGTTGAAAGGAGATTTTTTTAGTTAAACTCATTTGTCCCTGTCTTGTTTTTATGAACCATTTAGTTCCTTACTAGTACTGACCTCAGAATGAGTCCAAACAAATTTTTGGAAGACTTAAGATGTTTGTTTTGATGCTTGTGAAAGTGAAACAGCCGTATTTTGGAGGTCAGAGTCATGAGTGGACTGTGACATTGCTTGCAGAGTTGATTTGCTGCTGGTTTTGCCACTTCAAGAATACAGACAGCAGTGCTTAGGAAAAGCACTTGAAATGTGAGAGGC
Organism: Tichodroma muraria; assembly: GCA_013390105.1. Taxonomy (NCBI): domain Eukaryota; kingdom Metazoa; phylum Chordata; class Aves; order Passeriformes; family Sittidae; genus Tichodroma; species Tichodroma muraria. Next base: position 53,245 of record WAAG01043297.1, on the reverse strand, counting down.
AAAATCTTGACCTTTTCTGCTGCTTAAAGCAGCTCTGTTGGGTTGTTTGCTGTTCCCATTATTTGTATTTAGTAATTCAAGGGGTCTCAGATGATTATAGCTGAACTTCTCTGGTTTTGCTGGAAAACAGATTTGTTCTTTGGAAGCTGAAAAATGTAAGAAAAGAAAGGAGAAAATGGAGAAAAAAGAGAAACAAGCTTTTGACTTGCCCTGGGTTGGTGGGCAGAAGGAAGATTTATAGTTTTGGTCGGAGTTTCTACTGGAATGAATATTTAGAGAGGGGGAAAATGAGAGGGAAAAAAAGAAAAAACCTCAAAACCATCCACTCCCAAGTAGGTTTAACTGTGAAGCAAAATGATAAAACAGTTGTTTATAATTTAGATTTTTGTGAGATCTTAACCTCATGAGTTCTTCCCTCGTGCATGAAGATTTAGTACAGCAAAAGAGATGAATCTCTAATGTATGAAAGAGGTTGTGATTCATCTTGTTTATTTCTGCTTCAAAGACAGTTTTTTCCTTGAACAAAGAAACATGTTAAAACTTTGCTTTTAAACTTAAGCTAAAAAAGAGATAAAGAAGGATAAATGAAGACTTAACACTTTTTTTTTTTTAGAATTAGGAAGGTAAAACACAAAACAAACCAGATCTCAGTCTTACAGTAAATGCTAATACTAAAAAATGTTACAATAAACAGCTATAAGAATATTCTGTGCCTTGAGGACCTTATTAGACCCTCAACATTTCTGTATATCTTTTGTTAATTTTTCAGAACTTGCCACTGTTTCAGATGCAAATTATTTTCTCTTCATGAGGTAGATCTTCTCATTTCCTGTAGATCATTGGATCCTGGAATTAGTTCCCCTTCATGAGATGCTCTTGCTTTTGATGGTTTCGTGTTTATCCCTGCTCTCTGGAGGACTCCAGTATCAATATGAAGTGGTTTCTCATTTCTGTTAAAATGCGTCATTCGCTTTTATTTTGTGTTTCGGTTGAGATGCCAGTGATAACGAGTTTGTGACTGAGACCAACCCAGATGAAGGCATGTGCACTCCTGCCTACTGTGAGATGCTCCAGCTAAACAAGTTCTCTACAGAACGTACCAAAGGGGGTAGAGTTGGAAATCTGATAAATCATTGTGCTAATTTAGAATAGAACTAGTTCTTTATAGAAAATCTGTTGCCAGTTTGACTGGCAACAAAGCAGTCATTACCAGGTGGGCTCCTTTCAGATCAGTATTAGATTGCTATAGCAGGTATCAATAAAATATTAACTATTATCTTTGATAACAAAAATAGCAGGGTTCAGGAATGGAAAGTAAAAAGTTTCATGGCTCTGTCAAAGCGTTGTTTCATATGAAGCCCATTTTCCTGATTTAATGAGACTTTGATTTTAATAGCAGCTTTTAAGAGTATTGACACATAGCTAGTCAGAGTTAGACTCTGAGTAAAAGAGTTAGGATTCCACATCAGAAGAGAAGGTGAGATTATTCTTGAGTTACGGTGGCAACTAGGAAATTCTTTGATTTGAATTGTTTCAAATTAAAAACCTGTTATTTTGTGTCCTGGTCCCTAACACTACCACAAATACAACTGGGATGGGTCTTGAGGAGTCCCCTGCAGTCATCTAAAAGGTTTCCATGTGGCATTTAAATTAAAGAGAGTCTCCTTATTGGTAGTAGACCTTTTCCACATCAAAGCCATGTACAGGAGCTAGGCCACGTGAGAAATCCTCCCAGGAGACTGCTTGTTTCATCTTCAGGAGGCTGCAGAGTCACCAGCTAATCTTCACAGGGCCTCTGTGGTTGGCAGCCTGGTTTATATGCCTGAGCTCACTCATATTCAAAATGTGGGCATTGAAATCAAAGATGGGGAGCAGGTTTGCTGTTTTCAGACATTGAGCAAAAGTCTGTGTTTGGTTCCTAAAGTAGAACACCTGATTCTGAATTTAGAGTCTCTGTTTTTGGAAGTGCTAGACTGAGTGACTTATAAAAGGCTCTGTTAACCTGCTGTGGCTCTGTTTCTAAATTTATTAAGTCAAAAATCCAAAACATATTTATTTTTCTCCAAATGGGGAAACAACTGGCTGTTGAAAATACTTTCTCTTCAGGTCACTACCTGATCAGGATTTACTTTTTCTGTGTTTTGTTGCTTGCCTGACTGACCTAGTGCTCTATCCTCTCAAGCCCAAGGCATTTGATTCCTGGCCTCATGCATTGCAGCATCCAGTTTGTCACTGGTGTTTTGGGTTACTTTGCATTTGATATAATGCATCAGCTGGCCTGGCTAGAGGGGGAATTCCAGTGGTGATTCTGTTGTTTGTACTGAGTTTTGGTTGGCACACGTAATTTTTATAATGTCTTAACTCTTAATTATTATCACTGGAGCAAACATGCGTAGATTATTATATAACAGAGAGAATTTTTTCTTCTGTCAGGTGTCTGCTGGAGTACCACCAGAAGGGGATCAGAATGGACTCATGGGGAGAGTGGATGAAGGTGTGGATGAATTTTTCACTAAGAAAGTGACAAAAATGGATTCAAAGTAAGTTAAAAAATTTTTTTAGAAGTTATTTTTTTAAAGAAGTCCATCTTGATAGCTGGGCAAGCAGCACTTTCAAGCTGCATATGACTCATGTTCCCAATATCCAGGGTTGCTGTTGTCAAAGTCAGAAAATACCTTATTAGTCAAGACATTGTGAATTCAATTACCTGCCCTTAAAAGTGTCTGCTTCGAAATAAATTGCTTTACTATACCATGTTGGGAGGTTTAATGACTAGTGGATATTTTTATAATTCAGTTGACTTCATTTTACCCTTCAGTGGAGTTCGGTAGAGCTGAAGCAGAGTTTCGTATTGGTTGTGAGTCTCCCCAGTGCTTGTTGTACACATGGGTGTTTCTCTCTAGGGAGGAGTGCTGTTGGGTACAGTGTTACAGATGACTGTAGATTTATGCTGGTTTTGAAATATGTTCTGAAAGCTGTCTCCTTCTCTATATAAGGATTATAGAGCTTATGCAGTTGCTTTGGAGCTGGTTGTATATTTACAGGACCATGCATGTAGATGTTCTTGAATTCATGCATGTTTGTGCACGTGCACACACAGAGTATTTCCATAACTGAATGAGAAAGCAAGGGGAATTTCCAGGCAACTTGGAATGCCCCTTTGTGTGCTGTATGTGTCATCCATTAAGGAAAACAGGAAATGTTGCCTGATAGAGAGCTGTGCCAGGAAAAGCAAATGTTCTAAAGTCCTATAGTCCATAGTTCTATGAGTTATCGATATCTATAGTGACATGAGAAGCCATGTGTGATATACTATATGGAGGCATGAAATTATGGTAGCTTTGAAAAATGTCATAGGCAGGTTATGTTCAGGATGCTCACAGGTGTGCATTCTCCTGTACTTCCCTTGGGTGCCTTCCAGCTGCTCATTTCAGATGTCCCTGTGAACTTGCACCATCCCTGTTTACCCATCCCTGGCCATGCTCTTTGCTAAGGATCTTTATTTGGGACACCAGTGGCTCTCTTTCCAGTTTGGGTGCTTTTATGCAGAATGTGTATGTGCTCAGCTTCACCCCTAAGTGTGAGTGTGACTGCTCAGAAGATGCCTCTAGAAAACCTTAGTGGCAGGTGGGTTCTTTAGGGATTGATTTTGCTTGTTTGTTCTTTTGGGGTTTGCGGGTTGTTTTTTCTCTTGTGTGTGTGTGTTTTTGTTTGTTTGTTTGGGTTTTGTTTGTTTGTTTGTTTGTTTTGGTTGAGCATCTGCACTGTGAAAGTGACCTCTGTATTCCTTACTGAAAGTGGCTGTGCCAGCTCGTTACTATTTTAAGCAGGGCCCTTAAGGAACAAGATCTCCCAAAAGCTGTGTTAAACATGTGCCTAGATCAGTTCTTCTCCTTTTACTAATAGGCAGGTACAAACCACAGGCAGTGCGCTCTGGAAACAGTGCAGAGTGAAATTGTATGTTGTGGTGGGTTGACCCTGTGCCCACCATAGCTGCTCTATCACTCCCTTCCTGCTGGACAGAGGAGAGAAAAAAATGAGAGGCTTTTGAGTCGAGATAGGGGCAGGGAGAAATGTCTTGCCAGTTACCATCATGGGCAAAACAAACTCAACTTGGGGGAAAATAAATTTAATATATTACCAGTCAAATCAGACTATGATAATGAGAAATAAACCAAATCTTTAAAATACCTTTCCCCACCACTCCCTCTTTCCAGGGCTCAACTACACTCCTGATTTTCTCTACCCTCTTCTCCCCAGTGACACAGGGGACAGGGAATGGTGGCTGCAATCAGTTCATCACACATTCTCTGCTGCTCCTTCCTCTTCAGCTGGAGGACTCCTTACAGAGAAGCTACTTCTGCAGACCCCCTGCTACCAAAACCTGGCCATGCAAACCCAATATATATGTACACAGACATCTTGGTTAGAGCTGTCTGGTGTTAGAAATAGCTGGATGCCCAGTGCATATGAAACGACTGCACAAAGCAGCACAGGAATCCTCAAGATGATATGATCAATGCTAGTTGTCCTGTTTTTAATATAGAGACAGTAGGTAATGATTGGGCCTAGGACAATATATGGGTCATATAAAAGATTAGCTTTGCCTGGAAGAAGTCAATCGATAGTATTTAAAAAAGGGAAGAGGGGAATGGAGAAGAGTTTGAAATGTCTGTGTCTTTTTTAGGAGACCATCAACTAAAAGTTCGGACAGCAGCGAGCACAGTGAAGGAGGTGATGAGAAGAAGAAAAGGGACTCGAGGAAGAGTGGTTTCCTTAACTTAATCAAATCAAGAGGCTCCAAATCTGAACGCCCCCAGACTGTGTCGGTGGCAGAAGAGCCCTCCTCACCCAAGGTTGCTGCAAAAAGTCCAGCTTTAGACACAAGCAAGAGGGAGGCAAAGCCTGCAGAGCAGAACGGTGGTGCAGAGCGGTCCGAGGAATTAAAGACGCCAGACTCACTGGAGGAGGCGCAGACAGATGATGTGGCAAAAGCTGAGAGGGGTGACAGCAAGGGAAGCCCCCAGGGAGGCCGGAGGTACGGTGTGCAAGTGATGGGCAGTGGACTTCTCGCAGAAATGAAAGCCAAGCAGGAGAAGAGAGCAGCCTCTGCTCAAAAGGTGAGGGCAATTTGATTTCTTTTGAGTCGGTAAAAAAAAATAGCAAAACCGTGTGTCTTCAGGAGAGGTGGGTTGGGACTGCAAGGGCTGGTGGCTGGGGCTTGACACATCAGTCCTGCCTTCCAGCAGGGATTGTGGTGTTCCTGCAAGAGGATTGCTCTCTGCTGTGGTGGTTGAACACAAACAGCCTGGCCAAGGCACAGGCTGCACATGTGGAGCAGGAGTTGCACCCTTAAGCCTGCGCTTTCACTCCCCTTGGGGAGGGGGTGATGCCTGCCCTTGCACTTGATGTCAGCCCATCAGAAACACAGAAGAGGACATGGAACTGTTTACACATATTGATGACTTAAGTTTTAGCTTTTATATTTTTCAGATTCTGTGCTGTGTTAGTGTGCAGTTCTGGGTTTCATATTAGGTGCTACTAGGCTCTCTTCACAGAGTAAGTAGACAAAACAATTCCTTTTCTAGCTTGGGACCAAGGAAAACCAATACAAATTTCAAGCTCAAGAATAAAAACAGTGGTGAAGTGAAAAGAAAAATAACAAGGAGGATGGAGCTTCATAACCTGAAGCTATAACTGGACAATTAACTCCAATATGCTAATGGACCAGAACTTATAAAAGTGTGAGACCTTGTGACCAGTCATCCATTTTGTGACCGTCTTTGGGTGCATCTTGGGTGTAGTCCAGCCAGGCTCTTGTGCTGCCCAGGTGTACCCATTGAGGCCTTTTAATAAATACCTACTTTATCCTTTTGCTCTGTGTAGTCTCTGTTCCAGGTCAGCCTCAAGAAGGCATCAATATCACAGAATAACTTGGGGCCAACTAGTAAGCCCAGCTCAGCATCTCCACTCTATATGATGTATGGTTTGTTCACAGCACGTACTGGAATTGCTTCAGCAAAGGTAAAACTAGGACAGGCTTCTTACTGTGTGCCCCTTGCAGAGCAGTACCTCAGGTATGTGGCAGAGTTAACTACAGTGGTGACTGGCTGGACTCTTCTCTTTCAGAAAATGATGTAGACAGATGGACAGGTCTGCTGTATATTAAATTATATACTCCATGCAGAGAAATAAATCTGGCTACCAGTCACTGTTTACAATATTTGACATATTCTTTTCTTGTTGCACTTCTTGATTTTTATGTTCTTTTGTGCCACACCTAATTATTTTTATGCCTTTGATTTATATATTTCAAATATTAACAATGAAAGAAAATAACCTGTTAAAAAAATATTTCCAGTTGTCTGTCCAGATTCCCTTTGTTCTCTGTAATTTTCTCATCTCTGAAGTTCTGATCCGGGGGAGGAACTCTGCTTCACTCAGCAAATTTACAGAGTGGAATATCCTTGTATTCTTCCAAAGCATTCTGTGCTGACCTATTTTGCCTGATGCCCATTTGCCATTGGTCTTCCCCATTACTACCCTCTGTTTTCTCCCAGTGCAATTGGCATATTTCACAAGTACCAAAGAATCAGCCTTTTTTCACTTCTCTCCTCCTCTTCCATGTGCAGGGCACTCAGATGTTTGCCATTTGCCATCGCTGTCCCCTGTAATTTAAAAGGTGTTACCTTACAACAAAGCTCATCTCGTGCTTTGTTGTGTTTGCCTTCCTTTAACACGTACAGAGTTGTCTTGCTGTGGCCAAACGAGGCACCCAAAGTCCATTTTTATCTTTCTTCATAGTCTTACAGTGCTTGCCATGATGTGTGAGCCGTTCCTGCAGACACCAGGGTCTTGTCATAAGCAGATTCGAATTAATGCAGTTGTCTATGGATCATTAAAGTGCAGAAAGGATTTTTCTAAAGAATGACCAATTCCCTCTTTTCTCATTGGTATTAAATAATGCCCATGAATAGTCCTACTGACTTCTAAAGCACCAAGTTTTCAAGTAAAATGCCATGATTTTAAATAAGAGTATTATGCCCTGCCTGTAATTTATAAAATACCAAGCTATTCCAGATTATATGAATTTTTACAAGTGCATAATTGTGTATGCTTTGTGCTCTTTGGGTTCTTAACACTTGTTATCTGCAGTGAATCAAATCTGGAAAGACATGACTGAGGTAGAATATTAGCATGTGCAATTTTTTTTTATAAGTGGGGAAGGTAAAAGTCCTCTGCAACTGGTGAGCTTTCATAACATTAATTGGAAACTTTAATTTCATCCATCAGAAGGAAAAGTTGTTGTTGCTTATTCCAAGGTTTTGGGGTGGATTTTTTACCACACTTAACTTATTTACTCACTGGAAAGGTTAGTCCTCCTATTTCAGGTTTAAATTACAAGAAAATAATATTTTTATTTTATTTTTTGTACATTTTTATATTTATGGAATGCAAAACTGTGTCTTTATACATATATAAAAGAGTGACAATAAAACTGAACTGAAATCTGTACACAACAGTTTACTGAGTTACCTATGCTTAATGTTGCTCAGAAGACCCAATTCTTGAACTGCTGTTCAAGAGCATTTTTCACATACTTCATCCATCACAATATCAAATAATTTAGGTTTGCACTTTTATTAATATAAAAAGTGAGTATCATATACCTATATCATATCATGAAGGTATATCATACCTTCATGAGTATCATATATATGATACTCATGAAGGTGGAAATCACATAGTACCCTGACACTTGAGCTGCAGAAGACAGCATCCCACTGCTACATTGTTTAGGATGGTTATGATAACAAGTTCTGTAACATCTTCAAATTTATCAGAATTTCAGTATGATAGAAAATTGTATTTTCCTGTAAGGTACAGATGGCTGCTTATATTCTGAGCTATTTTACATGAAAACAAAGCCAGAAGGAATTTACTATTTCATTCATATCCTACCACAGTCTTGTTACAGATAAGTCATGAGCAGGTGCAGAGTAGATGGAAAGATGGTAAATGCATTTTTGTTTTCTTTTGCTTAGAATACAGCGTGGGATTTGGCACTAATAGTAGAGTCAAGTATTTGCAGATCAGTGTTGCCTCAGGGCGCACATAAATAGATCTTTTAGCTCCATCTAGTGTTACACACTGGAGTTTTAAATACCTGGATCAAGGCCCATGAAGAAACCATCATTCATGGTCTGTTTATTCCTTCTCGTGGCACCCAGCTCTGCAGTGTTTCCCAGCCTTGCACGAATTCTATTAAAAATACAGCCTGAACATTATTTATCTACATGAGGAATTCACCTGCATTGATCTGTCTTCTCAGGGTAAATTTTTGCAGACAGTGTTTAGTGTTGTCTGGGGACCATAAGCTGTTTGCAATGTGTGTACAGTAGGTAGCCAAACATGCTCACATCCTAATTGCATTTTTAAGTACTATGCTAATAGGTGCCAGCACTGGCTTTTCTACCTGTCGTGGTACATGGTCATATTTCCCCAGTAGTCCCATAACTAGAGAGGAAGGAAGGAACTACAGTGAAATTAGTTTCATACAGTCATGCAGCTCTCCTAAGTCATTTACTATAGTTAACTGTTATGCATCTTTCTTCAGTATTTACATAAGAAAATTAGTTTATCAGTGAAAGTTCATGAGAATTTACATTTCGTGAAAAGATTGCTGCAAAAAACGTGGGTTTTCCAAGGTACAGAAGAAAAATCCAGCAAATGGAAAGTGGTATGCTCTTTAAAAATATATAGTCAAGACAGTCTTATAGAAAAATATGTAAGTTTAGGAGATGAACAGATGAGAATTTAGCCAAAATATCAATGTCAGTCAAGAAATGGGAATAAAACCTGAGTTTCTGCCCAGTGGCACACAGCCCTAATGTTTCTGCTATCTTTGGAGGTGACTTTGTCCATGCGGACACCATAGCTAAATATTCTGGCCTTACAAGTCACAGCATTTCTAGAGTTCATCTGTCCAGATGACTTCATTGTTTCAGGGTATCAGGTTTTACAGCAGAGGAAGCTTAATGATTATTCTAATAGCACCCTTCTTAATAGCAGTGTGCCATTTTAAGTGTTCACCTATTCTTAGAGGAGAGGTTGGGAGATGGCATCACCTTGCCAGGTCTTGTATAGGAATGGCAAAAACTCAGCATCTCCGTTCTCTTTATTGTATTGAAGAGAGGCTTTGTTTTAGGAGCTGTGAAATTGCATGAGCAAAGTGGAGGTATCAGTAAATCTGTAAGGCAAACTACACTGTCCTCTGCATCGCTCCCCAAAATCATCTTCTCTTGAAATGCCTGGGAAAGGCACACAGCCAGCATGAATATTTAGAAATAATTTCTTTATGCTTGTATTTGAAATATTATTTTCACTTTAAAAACATCCGTTTTTCTGTAGTAGGTATGTACTCCTGCTACTTGTAACGTTTTCTTCCTTCCTACGTTTCCTGTTCTCCCATTCTTAAGTACATGCTATACTTAGCAGTCTTTCAGACCGTAAGCCCCAAATGGCAGTGGTCATGTTTGTACACTATGTGGCACATGGTGGAGATTTCTGAATGCTATGGGAGGGACAGTCAGAGTTGGTGTTGGAGCAGTAGCAGTGACCTGAACACATCAGCATACTTATGCGTGGATATATAACCAAATGCAGTGGCCATCAGAACAAATCGTTTGCTTTAAGTCATTTGCCACACTAACTGTCTCGCAATAGCAAATAAAGATCCAGATTGAAGCTGTCTGCCTGCAGAAGTCTATCCCTACTTTTATAGTTTAAAAAAAATCTCACGTTTTTTCCCTAGTCTTATCTCTATAAGGCTTTCTCTCTTAGTGCATCCTGCACCTATTTCTATGTGCTTTTTTGGAATCCTCTCATTTGTCCTTCTGCCTAAACTTTGGTAGCAGGTAAGGCAGTGAAAGGAGGCTGGTTCTTTTACAAGTGCTGCATATCTAAGCTTCTCCTGATGAATACACAGGTTTCAACCTCACTTAGCTATGATATGACAAAAGTCTCTGCAGTTGGTTTTTTGGTGGGTTTTTTGGTGGGTTTTTTGGTGGGGTTTTTTTTTGAGGCCAAGATGTTAGGAAACCTATTTTTGACAATAGAAGAGAGGCAAAATATCAGCACGTAAACCAGAAGTCCTCTTTCTTTTGAGGTACTGAGCACCCAGAGGTGTTTGTGGTGGGTAGCTTTAAACACTTTTCAAGTAAGTAAGGTCTGTTGGTTTTTAGAGGAATCCTGTAAATATGTGAGCATTGCCACTTTTGTTGTTGCAGTTTTATCTGAAATAAGTTATTCTTCTGTGTAGAAGTCATTTTCAAAATCTAGCTTCAGAAAAAGGTTTTTATTTCAAAAAAGATGTTTTTAGATACAGAGCTATCTTTGGAGAAAAGACTGTTTCCAGCTAGCACCTACAGTTTCAACTCCTGTGCAGTAGAGACCTGTCACGTAGGAGGCAGCGTGTCATTGTAGCTCCGATAGGCATATGGCAGTGTTAGGTACAAATCAGGGTAGTTTCTTTCCCCCCAAGCTCTCCAAGATCTGAATCAAGGAGAGAGAATGCACCATTTCTTTCTATCACTGATTTCTCCACCTCTTGGCTTCCAAATTAGAGGGTTTTTCTTAACAGGACCACTGAGTTGTATTATTTGCAGATATATTACTAATCTGAGAGCTTTTCTCACTCTTTCAGAAACTTGGGAATGACATGACTCCCAGAGAGTCTTTTGACACAACAATGAGCTCGGAACGACTGGATGGAAGTGGAACAGGTACAGTATAAGTTTCATGGTATAAACTTTCTAGAAAATACAAAATGCCTGATGTCCAAAATATCACTTCCTTCTTTAGTTTGCATGTTCTCAATTGGTTAAGCAAAATAGGAGCTTACACTATGTGAAGAGCATTAGAAACAAGCTCACTTTTTGTGCTATGGATGGCACTTCTCATGAAGTCAGCTCTAGGGCTGTGTTTTGTGGTTCACTTTTTTACTCTTGTTGCACAGGAGAGAAAGTACTTGGTGCAGGTGCCTGGGGCACCTTTGAAAGAAGGCAGCCAGCCTTTTAATGGGATCAGCAAAGCTGAAGCTCAACCCAAGAGCCAGCAGAAATGTCTGTGCACAAAGAAGTGGAAGTGCTCAATATATCTGAGGATGGAAATATGACCAGTTTTCAAGGTTTAAGTCTGCTCATACTAACCTGAGTAGTGCTGACTTTCAGCTGACCGTAGTGCTGTCGGTCTGTCAGCAGTCCTGACTCATAGTCAATGGCAGCTGGCTCTTCCCAGGATTTACCCAGTTTGATTGAAGCCGGGGCTGTCTGCAAAGCTGTGGAGGCGCCTGGATGCTGCTCATGTGCACAAAGCAGCTCTCCATTGTGTACAAAATGGTGTTCAGCCTTGCAGTGCTTGCAGCACCAATTCCCTCTGCACCTCATCTTTCCATGCCCTTGTCAAGCCACAGTCCTGGGCCCTGACATGACCAGGACTGTGGCCACACTGCAGCCACCTGAGAACAGGGCTGACAGACTGGTTTCCATGTATACTTTGGGGACTGGTCAGTCAAGGCTTCAAAAGGGATTCAGCTCTGGTGGCTTGTGTTTATTACATGAAAGAAGTGGTCTGAAGTAGGAAATCCAGGTCTCATTTCTCAGCAGCAGTGGTATCCTGCAAGCCTGGCACACAGGATTCCTAAAACATACAGAAGCAAGGCAGGAAAAACAGGCTGAAATCGAAATCCAAAAGCTGCCATCTTGATTGAGCACTTCAAATATAGTGATTCAACAATTTTGAAGTTTTATGTCTTTATAATGCTTTTTTTGAAAGGTGTATTCAAAGCATGCCATAATCTATAAATCAGTGCTTTTAAAGCCTGCTTGTCTCTTGTGGACTGTATGTGTCCCCTGATGACAGCATACTGAAGTCAGAGGAGCAAGGATGGTCTACGCTTTGGGCATTGGAATAGCTGAGAGTGTCTGACCTCAACTTTTCTCTGCTCCTTGTCTCTGTGTGACACATTTCACCCCCACCACACTGCACTGTGCTCGCCCCTTCCTTTTGGCCTCCAGCTGTCAGTTGTTTCCTTACCACTCTTGCCTGAGAGCTCCCCAAGGCTCCTTTTCATTGTTGCAGCTACAGTTAGTCTTTGGCTTGGGCTAATTTATTTTAAATTACTGTATTCTAATAATGTTAGAAGGCCTGAGGTCAGGAAGAGAAGAAAGAAAGTTAATGGAAAACTGCTCAGTATTGTTACAGGAGAACTATGGCTAGTGGTGCAGAAGGAGAATAAGTTTGGGGGGTTTTATACATTGCTTTGTGTCTGGCTATTGCCTGCTTTTTTCTGTATGCACACACGCACAGGTGCAGGCGGTGTCCCGCTGTTTCACTTGCAGCAAGGAAGTATTCCACGTGTGCAGACACAAACTCACGTTCATCTAGATGCACCACACAGCTGGCTGCTTTGCCAGAGTTGAACTCCAGCTGGGCTGGAAAACAGCTACATAGGCTGGAAAAACATATTGGAGATTGGCTTGCAACAAACTGTATAAACACTCCCCCTCCCTCCCACTGCCATTAACATGTCTGTGCTCAGCACTTCCATGTTCAGTAGGCTTTCTGAATGGGAATAGCAGGTAGGTGGGTCAAGTCAGCACCTGGGAGCACACACTTGGTTTTGCCAAGTACCAAGGCTACCAGTCTGCATTTCAGTTTGCCCACAATTCCCTTCTGAGAACAAAGATGTGTAAACTGTCGAAAGTCCCAGTCTAACATACGGGTTCCAAGATTATCATTGAAACTGCTTGATATAAGCCTTCAGCCTCCTGAAAGCTGCAGAGTAAGAAAGTAGAGCAGGCTTTTTGCTTGTTAGCAACCAGGAGTCCAGCAGGCTTTCTAGCAGCTTGCACAGCTGGATGGGACTGACATACTGCTTGCAAGTCACTGTGAATTGATCCCTAAATACCTTGGTCTTTGTTTGGGATAAACAACATGTTGGTAAACTTACTAATGTATGGAAACTGTAAGCCATGTACTGTGTTATTAGACAAATCAAAATACTATATAAAGAATACTTTAATCTGGGCTGAGTTTCAAAATCTCTTGAGAGCTTGCTAGAAGCAACAAATAAACACATGTAGCCTGCTGGTCACACACTTGGGTTTATCTTATGGGCCAGGATTTCTCTGTTGATCTTGGAAAGCCAACCTTTTGTCTGTAGAGACAAAACAGTCAAGAGCTGCTTTTTCCACTGATCCATCACTGTTTCCTCAGCAGGTAGGCTATGCCATCTGCTCCTAGAAATATGAAGGAGGAATAAGGTCCAGCTAGCCGTCACCCCAAATATATTAAAAGGGGGGACATGCAATTGCTGTCTTGGGCAGTTGAATCACAAATCTTAGCACATGTCAAAATTAGCAGGTTTAGATTCTTTGCTTGCAGTGATTTTGAATAAGACATTAGGGATCCTCTTACACATAGCAGTGCATGTGTTAGTTTGTGGTGATATTTTCCACACCACTACACCTGTGCGTGGAGCCTTCTGTGCTGCAGCAGGCTTTATTTTATGTGTCTGTTTATTTCAGTGCCTAAACAACAGCAGACCCTTCCAGAGAGCCGGTTTGCATCGAATAAAGGCGACTCCATCTCGGCATCATCAGAAAAAAATTCAAAAGCTGAACCAAAGGCAGAAGCTGGTGCAAAGGCAAGAAGTTCTTCCAATACACCGACTAGTCCAAAGCCCCCACTGCAGTCAACAAAGCCCAGCCTGGCAGGACGACCCACAGTGCCACAGAAACCACGCTCTGCCTCTCGTACTGGTGAGAAGCTCTTCCGGGCAGTTGTTATCCCCAGCTCTGGGTGCTGTTTGTGTGCACTATGGAGGAGACACCCATTGCCACATCCTGAACAGAAGTTAAATGGAGAGGGACAGGTTCTTCATTACCTTGTTCTTGACTCACGTCCTTCTTTTCCACCTCCTTTTGCCCTATTTCAAATAAACTTACTAAAATGGTTTAATCTGTGATCCTCAGCAGTCGGGTGTGAGAAGCAGTAGTGGCAGTGGCAGAGCTGTTCTGAGTTAGCCTGCTTTCACAAGAAGAGGTGAGCACAGAAAGCTACTTCAGCATCAAAGGCCTATTGTAGTAGCACTGACAAAAATAAATGCATTTTCTCTAAACACCTGGCTCTATATACTAAAGTCTTTGGGGTTTTGTGGCAGGCTGCTCTTAGCCCCTCAAGCAAGTGCCTGTTATTCTTAATAACTTGCACAAACCAACTGTCTCTTACTTTTTCCTTGTTTAGCCTTTGTTTATTTCCTTATTGCTTTTGACTGAAAATAATTGTAACTGTGCTTTTATAACCCTGCAAGACTGCCTCCTGCCCAGATATTATCTTAAAATTTCCAGTAGTGGGAAATGTTTCAGCAGATCTCCCATGCATTTGTCTGTCTGCTGTTTAATAGGCCGGTGTCACAACCTTCTCTTCCCAAAGTATAGCCACTGCAATTGAGAGGAATTAAAAGCCAGTTACAGACTTCCCAAGTAGCTACAGCAAATATAGCTCATTAACTGCCAGGGAGTGAAAAATAAGAGCATGGCCATCTGTAAGAGCTTGCAGCCCTCTTGACTTTTCCCATAATCACTGTTGACCTTCAAATGATGTAATTTCTGGTAAGGATGGGGAGTCAAAGGGTTATTACGGCCTCCTCCCTGCCTTTGATGTGAAACCTGAGTATTCCTTAGTGTCTGCACTCCAGTGGGCAGAATGTTGTTCACATACAAAATCACCTTCAGATTTTAGGTGGATTTAAATTTATTTTATTGACCATTTTAGAAAGGGTCATTGAAGTGAGGGATGTTGGGTAAGGTGCTCATGAAAATGAATGCAACAGGAAAGCATGGATTATTTAGTGGTCCTTAATCTGTAAAACAGGCAGTCAGAAAGACCTGAGCTGTCTGTTTCTGCCAGCTCCTATTTCCTGCAGAGAGAGCATACTGTGGGTTCAACACAAGGGAGTAATTAATACTTACCCATAATAAGCCAGCTCTTTGGTCGATAGTAAAAGCAACACAGCTCTGTTGCAGTCTAACTTCTGTCCTAGTACTTGTAGTAACCCACTGCTTAAGGATGCCCAGGCAACGTGATGAAGAAAACCAAGCAATCATCCTTTCTGTGCTCTTGCTCTCACTGTTGTTTCCAGCAGTGTGACCACACAAATAGTAGGATATTTTTTGCTATGTAATCTGGGTGCAAAGGAACACAGCTCTAATGTCCACAAATTGTCTAAGACTGAAAGTCTGTATCTAGCTGTGTTTGCCATCACTGTGCTCCTCCTTGTGTTGACATTGAGCTTCCCCAAGCAAGTGGCCTCACAGGCATATCAAATGCATGGAGAAGGTCCAAGAATTGTATCTGTTCATACTAAATTGCATTTGGGAAGCTCATTGCTTTCCTGTGCTGAAAGTGAAACAGTTGACTTTTTATGGTGTCTCCTCAGCAGAGACAAATTTTGATTAATTTCTGCTATGCAACTGAATTAACTCTTTTTACAAATACGCAATACAGATGATACTCTGAGTTCCTTTTGTTTTTCTGTCAATGCTAATGTATTTTCCTAGTTCCTTTGTTGTGTACACATGCCACTTCTTGAAAAGCAAACTTTAAAGCAGTTTAAGTAATCCACTGTGGCTGTACTTCCCTACTATCCAAAGGAGGCCTGTCTGGTGTAAAACTGAAAAGGTCTTCCTCTAAGGTCTGTTAAGATGGTAGCCAATTTGCCTTACATAGTCCATATACAGCCTTTTAGAGAAACAAGACATCCAGATGGTTTTAAACTATGGATTTGAGTTTAAGTTTCAGATTTTCTCAGTCCAGAAGATGGAAGTATTTTTTCTTTTTAACAAGTCTTTATGGATGCCCTTGTGTTATGCTCTGGGCAGTTATTCATGGAAGTACAGAGTTCTGTAGTGTTTTTTATGTAATTTGTTTCCCTGGTTCACTTTTAGACCTTATAATTGTGAAACAGGACATCTAAATTGATCAGTTCGTTATGTTTCAGGACAACAAAAATATAACTAGAACAAATATTTCCAAAAATCCACCCAAATTCTTTTTTCAGCTGTTCTTTACAAATTGCTGCTTATGTCTTTCAGGTAAATCACCTGGTCACATCAGATTTCTATTTACACCACAACAGCAGCATACATGAAAAATGCTGAAATTGAGATCTTCTCTTTGACTGCTAAGTCTTTCACCTGGACAGAGGTCCATACAATTTGTTCTCTTGTTGTAATGTAAATTCCTGAATCCTTCTTTTTCTGACACAGGTTCTGGCTGGTTCTTGTTTGTGTATTGTGTTGAGGTTTGGCCCATCATAAACAGCACTTTTTCTGTGAGCTTCAGAGTAGATATAATTTTTCCTTCTCACCTTTTTGTTTGTGGTACTCCACAGAGGATGCTCCAGAGTCTCCTTCCGGCCCCAGTTCCCCAAAAGTTGCACTGCTTCCACCAGTGCTGAAGAAAGTTCCTTCTGATAAAGAAAAGGATGGTCAGAGCAGCCCCTCAGTCAGATCATTTTCTCAAGAAGGTAGGAATATTTGCGTAACCTGATCTCTTCTAGTGAAATTTGATGTGTCATTGTCTCCTGATTTGTTTTCACTTGGAAGGGAAGAGGGTTATGCATTTGAAGGTGCAAAAAGTATCTGGTCACCTATTCAGCATCTCATCCACCCATCTTCCTTTGATCAAATCAAATTAACAATTAATCCCTGGGTATTAATAATATAACTGAACAATTAAGGGATTCATGTGTTGTGTACATTTATGGTTGGTTTGGTCTGAACTGAGATGGTAGATATTGGTCACACGATAATGTGAAATGCAGCTCTGTGGTTCAGCACGTTTCCAGGGAGCAGCCATAACTTTGTTCCTTGCAGCCAGCCCACTGCTCTCTTTGTTTTCCTTTCTGTGGGGTCTCTGTGTGTGACTGAGTTCGCGTCCCCGTCCTCGGGCAGTAAATCTCTGTGTGCCAGGGCAAGGCTTGGTACCTTTTATCTTTTATGCACACCACTAGGCTGCTCTATTTTCTTTGCTGACTTTCATTTGTGCACTGGATTTCTACTTTTGCTGATGCATTTTCATGCCCTGAGTTGACTCTTAGAAGAGCTAAAGCTTCCTCTGATAGTATAGGATATGCGGAGAAGTAGTCACAGGAACGTTGCCAGCTCATGGTGTTAGCTGGCACAAGTGATGATGTTTGAAATCTGGGTGTGAGATGTCTTTCTTCCTGGGTCTCTCCTCAAGAAAGACATCTAAGGTGATTCCCACCACTTAAGCTGTGAAACAGAGGGGTGCCCTTTCACACGCTGACAGCAGATTTTCACAGCATAGAATGGGAGAAAACGAGTTGAGGCAGCTACGTAATGCTGGGTTGTGAAGACAGAGAAGTTGTGCTGCCTACAGAGCCCACTGTCATCATTCAGATGATCCATATTGTGAAAAGCAGCAGGAGTCAGGCACTGTGCTTTCTTACTCCTTGCTCCCTTAAACCTCTCCAGTCAAATTAGCCAAACAGAATTTTCTATTCGGCTCTACATGGCACTGTACATACTTTATCAATAATAGTTTAGACTTGCCAGGTCCTTAAGGAGTTGCTGGGCTTTGCATAAAGTTGTTTGTGGAAAGAGTAAATTCTGTTTATTTTATTTTTATTCCTTTTCATGTTTTCTTTTTTATTTATTACTGTCCTACTTCCTCACTCAGCCGTTCCTCTGTCCTTGCTTTCTGCCTCTCTTCAGGCTAGCACGTTCAATTTGTTTCTGCAACTGGTAAATCACTGCAAATCTGTCCGAGTTAGTAACAAAATCATATCTCCTGTGAAATAAAGCTACAAATTAGATGATACTGGATTGTAAAATTGCTTCATGTTGATGATTTTAACTGTACTTCATGGGACAATCTGAAAACACACTTCTTTGCACTGCACAGCTGTGAGATTGGGCTGCAGTTGCCAACACCCCAAGATACCTGGACTACATTTAAACAAGCAAGTGGCATACTGATTACTGCTCTCTGAATAATTGATTATATGGGTTAGATAAGTGGAATTTTTCATATTACCTTCTGTACGTAGGCCTACAGAACAGCTTAGGAATATAAATGCATCCTTTTCCTTGCTAGAGCAAACAGGAGATTGTCAAAACAGAGATGCAGCTCTTGACAGTGCCAAGCCATCTGGCAGCGTGAAAACCACTCCGGGGCAGTATTCTACCAGTGCAGAAGAGGAAGCGAATGTGCTTGGGCAGAGGATGGCACAGCCAACTTCTGGTTAGAAGTTTTCATTTTTCATCAAGGTGGTGCTTGATAACTGGCACTAACAATTGTTAAGAAATGGTAATAGCAAAGAAGCCACAGGAGGGTGTGTGTTTGTCATTTGTCACTATGAGAAAGGTAAAAAACCTCATGGGGTTCTAATCATGTTTCTGTCCCCATGGGATTTACATGGCATGAAAAAATTTGCCAATAAAACGTGTGTGCATTTTTCCTTTGTGCCAACTCCAGTGACCAGTGCCATCTAGCACGTGCAGCCCCTCTGCAGAAGAGCACTCACTACAATCTGTGACTGCTCAGTGCAGCAACACTGGCAGGCTGCAGGTAGGCTGCCGCACGCTGTGCTTTCACAACTGTCATTTCTAAGATCGTGCACTTCAGTGTTTCAAAAAACATTTCAGCTTGAATATTGTTAGTGCCAGTTTCAGCGCATCGCTCACAAAACCATTTGAGAACTGGGTAAATCAGATTATTTATTGTTACTTTGATTTTCAGTTGCAAAAGCAAACAAAAAACACCCCCTAAAGAGCCCAAGCCCAGCACTGTTAGTCAAAGGAGCAACTTTGACTCACAGTGAGCTCATTCAGTAGGCTATAAAAGTGTTCATTTCCTTTATGTGCTTTTAAAATACAAAAGCCCTTGTTCTCAAATGGTACATGTTTACATGTTTCTCTTTACCTCTTAACTGGTTGGTTTAAACAGTTGTTCAAAATTACTTTTCTTTCTAAAGTCTTTTAATTGTGTATTTGAATATTGTCCATTTGCAGTTCCATTTACCCACAGTTTTTCTATTTATAGGACGTCATATAACCCTTCCTCCGCTCAAAATTTATCTTTTTTGTATTGTAGAATCAAACCTAGTCCATCCAAACTGGGAATCTCCCTTCCCTATCATAATCAAATCATTATATTTTAGTTCATTCTGAGATACCTCTATGACAAAGTAAGTTTTTCAAGCTGAGATCCTGCCATAGACCACCGCAGGTCACCTGTGTACGGTTTCACCAAGGCAGGGGTAAGCTCTTCTGGCAGAAGCCTGCTTTCACTATGTGGACTTAAATGCCTGATACGTCTTTCAGTCATTTCTGAAGCAAACTACTTGCCTATATTTATCAGGCCATAAGCTAAAATGGCTGCTGCAGGATTTTGGGTTTTGTTTGAAGAGTCAACGAAGGCCAAGTGAAGGCCAGGTAATTATTAGGAGGTACTGGTGACAAGGATGACTCAAAAACTTTCTAGGCACCTACCTCTTTAAAAAGAAGTGGTGTTTTGGAAGGTAGAAATGCCTGAATATTTTTTACAGGATAATCCTCTCCAGTTCTATGAAATGGCTTTAAAAACCTTTCTCAAAATACATTCCTGTTTCCAAACTTGCAATGCCAGGATAAGAATGCAGGAGTGTGTAACTGCTTGCCCTTATTTCCTCACATATTTTGGCTAGCACAAATAAGAAAACAGGTGTTTTGGACCCAGGGGAACTATTTGGCTGCCTTGGGATCCCTCTCTGCACTTCCACATTCCTGGCAGTTCATAACACAGCCTGCCACACTTAGAAATGGCCGCAGAGATGGTCAGAGGCAGGCTGCTGCTGTGGTTGGAGCTGCGTGCTGGTGACAGGGCAGGCTGTCCCTTGCAGTGGTGAGGCTACAGGTGAGTGGTACATGGGGAAGGAGAGGTGGTGCTGCATGGCCACAGCAGCTCCTGATGCCTTATCAAGAGAGGGATTCGCAAAATCACAAGGATCAATGTGAACGAAAGTCAACCATCCCTACCCAAAATGGTGGAGCAAAGGTGGTCTTGTAATGGCAGCATTTGATTCTGTGGGAGTGAAGTGAGGTGACTTGCAGCAAGGTCACATTTAAGAGCCACTGTGCGTTTGAAGTGTCACTTTAGGTGCAAGTATGAGATTTCTAATGCTATCAGTCCTTGGGTAAGGTCACCCTGGTTGATGTGTAAAACTGTCTTGTTACCATATCAGTGGTAGGCCACTGATTAGATCAAGAATCTCAACAAGGTTTTACTACCTTCTTTTCCAATTTATTTTGAAGATTAGAGGTTTGGAGAAAGCCCTGCCTTTATGGAGATTTCAGAGTGCTGGGTGAACAAAATGGGCACTCTTTGCATTTAGATCATGGGAAGTAGATACGGCCTCTTGCTTTCCCAATTGCCGAGCACAGCAAGGTGCAGAGCCCACTGTCTCATCTGGAAGAGATTGATGGTTGGGCTCAGAGCCATGGGTGTCCTTCCTGTCACAGGACATGGAGAACATTGGGACCTGGCAGTGTAGTGGGGCAGGGAGAAGCAGTTTGGCTAACTTGGATGCTGAGATGAACGTCTGTCCTGATCAAAGCTGCTGAGTCAAAAAGGAGAACACAGATGTGTCCTGCTAGGGAGACAGGCCTGCCTGAGATGTGCATCACCGTCATGGTCTGAGGGATGCCCAGACATTTGCCTGAGCAGTCAGGAGTGCACTGTCTGAGATCCCTCCCAGCTGGAAAAAAGAATGCTGTTTTGGTATGGAAGTGATGTGATGAGAAGAAAATCTCCAGTCCATTTCTAACTGTAATGTTTATCCATGTCACAATGAAATACTAAGTGTCATGTTTCAGGTTTGCCTGCTTGCCTTCCAACAGTGGAATAAAGCTTGCTCAGACTCTCTCTTCTCACCTTTTTCTGGCTTGAAGAATTAATGGACCTATGCTACTCCTACTAGTGCTAATTAATTCAGTGGGATCAGGAGCAGCTCCCATGTGCATTATTAATGACTTTTTTATTGTTATTTTTTCTTCTTCCTTTCTCTTCTGCAGTCATTAGTAAGTCCTATTTCTGTTTTATGCAGCTGCAAAAAGAAGCCCTGGGCAGCAGTCTCATGAGTTCCAGGAACTGAAGCAGAGGTCCTTAAGTAAAGATGGCCATCAGGGAAGCAAGTCCAGTGACTCTGGCGAAGAAGCAGATAAAGATTTTATTTTTGTTTAGCAATCAGTACAAGTGCTTTGTAGCGCAAGAGCTTTTTATAACAATTGGGGTTCAGCAATCAACAGCCCTTTTAGTCAGCTGCTCTTTCACCACAGGTACATTTCCATGCAGAAAACCTGATCTTCCAATCATGATCTACAGTACAACTGGCATTGATTCGGTCCTTAATTTCTGGTCTGTACAGTGCAGGCATTCTTTTCCATGCCTTTGCCTAAAGCCAGCTATTCTTTCATGTATTCTACTTGAATTTCTCTGAAGCAGCTACAAAGAGTGCCCTGAATTGGGGCATTTAGAAAGCAAAGCAAATTAACTGAACACTGTCTTACACTAATACACTGTACAGCAGGTAATGTGTTGTACTGCTGAATGTAAATGTGTCAGATCTGCACGTGACTTACCTATAAATATATTCTTGCAGTATGCAATTGCACATTGTAATTATATTAAAAGAGCACACTAATAAAATAATTTGTATAGATTATATATATTAAATGCTTGGGTATGGTTTTTACATTCTCCCATAGGGAGCTTCTTTCTTCCTGTTCTACTGTACATAAAGCTCCAATGCTTACATTTGTGTACCGTCAGAAAGCACAACAGAGAAGGATTTAGATTATGTATAACCATGGTATGCTTCCATATTCATATATTAATGTATATAGTTGACTGGAATGAGGGCAATTGGAATTTTATTAATATTGGTGTTTTCTGGAGGCCTTCCTCGATTCTGTCTGCATATTAGCTTCCTTTCAATGTGTAATTCTATGAAAAACATAGTTCAACATCTGTAAAAACATTTCAGCTTTTGAGGGAGGGGATGCAAATTTCATGGCTATCCACTTACATTACAGGTTGAAGGGATTTTATTCATATGTATATTTGTAACAATAAAAAAATGATTTTACAACTGAAATACTAGTCTTTGTTTTTACAGCACTGTGGTCTGATGGTCTCTGATCTTTGAATGCTGGCATTGGATCAGGTAGGCAAAGTGTGCAGTTAAGACAAAACCTGTATAATTTTTCTGCTTCTAGTAAAGTGCCTGTTCCAGCTGAAAGGGACACACACACAACATAAAACTGCTGAAGGAGGGTCTCTTTACTGTTCTCCTCCCTTGGAATCTTCAGCAAAGTAGCCTTTGTGTGAGCCAGAAATACCTGCTATCTAAATTCTCAATTTTAGTCCAATAGGACAGAATAAAATTAGTTTGATAACTCTCTCTCAAGAGCAATTTATCTCGCCCTTTTGTGGCTTCTTGACTGGACAAAAGTGCTCAGATACCTGCCTGTCTGATGACCTTCTGTCTGATCCCTGTGCACGTGCCTGCTGTTGCCACTTCTCCTATTGCACTATAAAGGGCTGCTAAGTCAAAACAAAGTATCTAAGAAGCACTTGGTTTTGTGAATTTTAAGAAAATTAACAGCAAGGACTGTGGTATTCAGACAAAAATCTAAAATAGTCTCTAACTTCCAGAGCAGTTAGTTGCTGAGGATTTCTTGTGCTTGATGTTATTCTCATCAGTCATCTGAGATACTGTTCTGGTCCTGCTGTGAGAAACCACAGCAGTAGAGTGTGCTCATCACTCTGGTATCAGTAAACTAGAGAAAGTCAAATGCTGGAGACAAAGCAAGTGTTTGTGCTGTTAAG
Source organism: Tichodroma muraria (assembly GCA_013390105.1). Taxonomy (NCBI): domain Eukaryota; kingdom Metazoa; phylum Chordata; class Aves; order Passeriformes; family Sittidae; genus Tichodroma; species Tichodroma muraria. Next base: position 30,289 of record WAAG01043297.1, on the reverse strand, counting down.
AAGAAAAGCTTTAGTGCTGTAACTTTTGTTTGCTGGACTATAAGGATTTCATTAGGCATCTGTGGTTTTCCATATTAGTTATGGAAAGCCATTCCAGTCTTTATTCCAGCCATCAGTGTGTTGTGGGCAGGCTGAGTGGTGGAGAAACAACTTTAAGGGAGTGCTAGTGAGAGTTCTTGAAGACCTGGGGTTTGCCTTTTTTGTGTGTGTGGCTTTGGGGCTGGGGAGGAGTGATGGGTTTTTTTTTCTTTACTTTCTTTCTGCCTGGCACGCCTAGCACTATCAGTCTGACTGAAAAGAATTCACGTTGCATCCAGAACACCTCTCTTGTACCTCTTCTGCATTTAAGAAATAATGACTTTTATTTTCAGTATCTTGAGCTCATAGAGGCCATGGGTAGGTGCCAGTGTGTTTCAGGAAAGGAACAACCACTGTCCCCCAGTGCCAAGCCAAGTTGGGAGGTTTGGGAGGATCCTTGCAGGGAAGGTGCTGCCTTTCCATGAGTTGCGGACCCTCCAAGCAGGTGCACAGCTGGCAGAACCCTCATTTCTCGTTTCCTCCCTGCTGCCTGAGCTGTTCTGTGGGTGGTCTCCTGTGATCCCTGCCTGTCTAGGCCCATGTGCTTCTCTGGGAGGGTGAGGGGCAGAGCCCAGAAGCTGCATTCAGCTGCTTTGGTGGGCTGCCAGTGGCAGGGATCCCTGGAGTTCCTGGGAGACTGACCAGAGATCAGGTAGAGGTACCACTGAAGGAAAGGGTTGCTAACTTTTTCTCCCAGGGCATCCATAATATCTTTGAGTACCACCAATGCTCTGTGTTCCTTCGTGTCACACGCTGGTGCTGCCTGTGCACCTCCAGCTGTGCTGGCAGTGATGGGAGCAGAGTTTGGCATGGGAGAAGAGGAGGCCTGCCTCCCAGGCGTGCTGCTGGCATTCCCCTTGCAGCTGAGGGCATCCCCGCGGTGCTGTGCTGCGCAGTCTGGTCGCACGGAAGGGGCCCAGAGGCCCCGGCTGGGGTTCTGTGTGACACCATAGCTTGGTCCCTGGGCCATGACTGCTGTCAGACAAGAGAGCAACTGCCTTCCCCACATTTAGGAGTGGCAGCAAAGGGGCGGCAGCATCTGAGGTGACAGCGAGGCCCTCTGCTTCCCCCCATGCACATAAGCATGCCTGCGTTCTGTGTGAGCAAACAAGAGGCAAAGACCAGCAGCCCTGGTCACCCAGTTAGAAATGCTGCCCTGGAAGAGGTCTTGCCATGAGCATCCTGGCTCAGAGCTGCACCTAACTGTTCCACCTTTAGGAAAAGGAGGCAAAAAGCTTTCCTGGAGGGAGCTGCTCTGCTCTTTTCTGCTCTTAAGTCTGGTTTTCAGGCTTTGCTGTCAAGGAATTTCACCCCGATGTATATAGTGGGAGCACTTCCCCCTCTGAGAGACGCTGAAGAAGGGCTGTGGCTGCGAGCCATGCTCCAGTGTGAACTCAAGACAGCTCTGTACCACAGAGCTGCAGGACCTACTTCCCACTCCCTGCTAGAGGAGGTTAAAATCTGACTGATACATTTTGAGCTTTTTAAAGTATTCCCTGATGTGCAGTAACAACAGTAAATAGCTTCTTCCTAAGATGGGAATTGCAGTCATCCTAAATCTTCCCCCTCTGCCAGAGCCAGCCATCCAGGCTAAAACTATTTGGGAATTAATGTAGCCCATTAGTCACAAATCAGCGCAACCCGCCACATTTAGCTGAGAGCTGCCACCAGCACGAGCTCTTACCACCACTGTTTATTAATTGATTAATGTGGAGATGATTTCTCTCTCCTATTGCAAACAAAAAAATTTACTGAGAATCATTTTTGGGAAAATAGCAGAAGGCTCTGCTCCTGTTTGAAATTCATGAGAGCTGTGCTGCTTTCCCCTTGCCCAGGGATGCTAATATTGGGTGGGTTATGCCTGAATCCCACCTCTGGAGATTATCTTCTGCTTGTGCTGAAGCTTGGGGAAGGTTTCAGGTAGAAACACTGTCCTTTGCTTCTCCTGGAGCCTTGAGCCAGAGTAACAAACAGCACAGGCTAAGTAACAGATTATCATTTAATGCCTGTATCCTGCTGATCAGGCCTGGAAAGCAAAGCAGTCTTTCCCCATCCTAAGAAAATGAGGAGGATGAAAATTGCAACATGGTGCCAATATGGTGCCAACCTTCTCTTTCTTTCTAACATAGGAGCTCCGCATCCCAGAAATAAAGGCTCGTAGGGAGATCTGCCAGCACCTTCACAGCTTTTCTACTCATCTCTGTGCCCATCCTCCTGCAGCTCCTCATGCCTCCTCCCAACAGGGGCCTCTCACCAGCACCACAGCAAGTGCCTCTGGAGCCACCTGAGCCATTCTCCACTAGTGTCCAACATTTCCAAAGCCCCCTGACCACAGGCAGGGCAGGACTTCACAGCAGCTGGGGTGTCTTCCCCAGGGGGCAGAGAGGGGTGCACTCGTTTCCAGCTGAGAGCAATCAGCTTCACCAAACAGACAGTGCTCCTGGAGATCCTCAGCCATGATGGCACCTTGTGTCAGCAGGCACTGCCAGTGACTGGCAGCTTAAAATGCTGCTCTTATCATTGCATGTGGAAGTCTTTTCCCTTCCTGAAACTGAGATTTCTCCAGCTCTAGAGGGCAGTTTTCCAGAGCTGCACAGAGTTTGTGTATTCAGAAACCCAGGGAACAGGCATCTGAATGGGTGAAGAATTGCAGAAGTGAGGTCTCAGGGTGATCTGCAGGGTGGGGAAACAAATCAATGTAAAAGCCGATGGCAAGTCGCTACAAAGGAGCCTAGTGGGGGACTGCATCAAAGTGCCCCTTGGGATTGTGAGATGCCCTAGAGTTTCCAAGTTCACATGTGGTGAGGAGAAATCCCAGCTGATGGAAAAAGGCTGGTGCAGGGCAATGGCTGAGCTCCTGATAAAACTCCTTTTTCCTCTGAATCTGGGAAAAAGCTGTCAGTTCTCAATCAGCAGCCAGGGACAAGGTGGTCCTCAGGATGAGGCACTTGCTTGGGCAGGAACCAGGACCAGGATGCCAGCTCACCGCCCTCCTGGGCCCTCTCACTTGTGGTTGTTTCTGCTGCATCAGGAGATCCTGTGGGGGCAGGGGCTACGAGTGTCATGGGGGTGCAGATTCCCTCTATGCCAAGTACCAAAGAGAAATCTCTGTGAGAGCAATGATGCTCATCAGCACCAAGAAGCTGAAGAGTGATACCCTGAATTTTTGAGTAGAGAGAAAGCAATCTGTGAGTGTCTGCTCAGAAGATGGTGTCATTATGAGGGATCTGTTATTACAGGACTTAATTTCTTATGCTGAATCCCACAGCAAACTGAAGAGGCTCCTGCAGATAGAATCTCTTCACAATTAGAAAGCTGCTCTGCCTCTGACACCCTACATCAGCTGTCCTAGGGATTTATTACATGCAGGTTCCAACTGTCCATGTTTGGGAAGCCTGCATGGAAAAGCTGATATGCTGTCATGGTCCCTCTCAGCCATGTTGTTGAGGTTTTTGCTCTGATGCCTCTGTGCTGATGCTGCTTTGGCAGTTTGAGTTCTGCCAGCTGACCCCAAATCCAATCCTTCAGAGCCTGTTTTTTCTGCTTTTCCAGTAAGTTGAACTGAGAAGAAAAAAGCTGCATGGGAGAAAGAGTATTTAATTAGATTGATACCAGCCAGGGAAGGCAGGAGGGGGGCTGCTAGCTTGGCAAATCCAATTTGGTTTCACTGAATGGAGGAGTCAAGTTAACTCTGTAATCTCTGTTTAGCATCATTCCAAGAATGCCTCCTCTCCTTCCCATTTGCTTAGGTGGGTAAGGCCCAGCAGAGGAGAGTCCTGTGGAGGTTGTGCAGCCCAGGCTTTATTTGGACAACGTTAAATTCTAGCCAAAGACTGAAATAATGAAAGTAATGAACTGTAACTGAGACTGCAGCCCCTGGATAGCATTGAGCATCATGTAGCTGGGGGAAATATCAGCTTTTCTTTTGGGAAATCTCAGATCCTTTCTGATGGCCTGAGTTCTGACCCTTCATTTTAGTGGACTCCTTGTAGGAAGAGGTTGTCTGCTTCCTTATAACACTCAAGGAATCCCATTGCTGGTTCAAAATGAAGAAGACAACAGAGGACTGAAGCCTCACAGCTTGGAGGGCTGGCTGGGAATGCTGGAGAAATTTGTCCTTGATGGGAATCTGTGGATGGAAATGTCTGTGGGATGGTAGTCTTTGTGTCACACCTCATCCATCAGTACCTGACCAGAACTGTCATTGCACTTCTTTGCATCCTGATCCCACACACTCTGCACCACCTGAGCCAGAAAGATGGATCCAGGATCTAGCCCAGCACGGAATGTGGGATTTGCTGGGCAGAGGGAAGGAGCCGGATGGAAGGAGGGGCAAGGGAAGGGCATCCTTGTTGGAAGGTGGGGGTCTACTGCTAATAAGCAGCTTGTACCCATCTGAGGGTGGGTTGGAAAGAAGAGTCTGTTTCTTTTCTGCAGCAGACAGCTTCATCTCTGACTTGATTTCCAATAAATGGTAGGAATGGTAGGGGGCTTCGCTGACTGGATTATTTCCATTTTGATTTCCTTTCAGTTTGCCTTCCATTGCTTCTGCAGCATTTTCCTTTGCTGGGATGCTCACAGACCACTTTCTGGGCAGGAGCACATCATCCCCACCCTTGGCAGCCCCAGCTGTGCACAGCAGTTCAGCCAGCACAGCCACCTCCCACTGCCCTGATACAAATCAGGGTCTGGGGAAAACAGGTCACACTGATGGTCCGAGCCAGGGCTTTCTGCAGGACCCAAACCACCTGTGAAACACCTGCTCAGTGAAGGATGAAATGCTGATGACTGGTGTTGGCTTCCTCAGTGTCTCTGGTCAGTGCAAAGCTAAGGGAAGCTGAAGCCACTTGATGAGGAAAATTATTTCCATTTAACTGTGTCTGCATGTATTTGGAATTTTTCTTCCATAAAGGCAAGGAGCAAAGTCATACCACAAATCCAAATACTTGGTTTGTTTTTTTCTTCTCTATTCATGGCGATATTCATGGGATTCAAATCTATTCATGGGAACCCAAATGTTTCATTTCACATCAATACTTTGTCTGGCCCACAGAATGAGGCATTTGTCAGCTGCCCCTTATTTTTGTTTCCAGATTAGCAATCTGCACTTTTATCCATGCTTTCCCGTTTACAGTTGCCCGATTAAGCCTTTCTACAAAGCTAGCCAAGACTGGGGCTTTGCCATGAACTCTTTATTTTGCTTTTTACTTGGCAATAATTGCCATTTATTAATTTATTATCAATATCAGTTAAATAAAACAGCATTGCTGGTGTCCTCAGCTGGAGGGTTCCTTGACCCACAGCAGGACCAGGCAATGGTTGTGCAAATGTTTCCAGTCTCAAGGGACCTACTGAAGCACTTTCATTTAAGAGCTAAATGCATCTCTGGTCAGGGTGAATACACTTGCTGGGGTTTTTTTGATTTTTTTTTAAAGCTTTTCAAAACACAGATTTGAGCTCTTCAGCCTTGAACTTTACTGCACAGTGCAAAGCTGAAGCCAAAATCCTTAATCAAAAGTGTTCATTACTTTTTAAAATACTGCCTGCCTCTAACTCTTATTTATTCCTCTGAGGAAATAAGCCAAGGCTGAGTGGTTGCTGAGTTTGGTACATGAGCTGGACACACAGCAGCTGTCTTCAGTGTGTTGCTTTAATACCAGTGCCAATAGGCCCACAGCTCAATATGCTCCTCAAATTTACAGTGTTCCACAGACAGTCCAACTGGATGAGTAAAAATCGTTCTGACCTGTTTTTTGTTTAGTTTGTTTTTCTTCTCATTCAGGCTTTATTGAGTCACCTAAAGCAATTGGAGAAGCTGAACATGTTTTAGGCATGCAGCAGGATGGCCACATCCTCTCTGCAGGCTGGGATTTACCTGGTTCCAGTCACTTTGAGCTAAATTTTGCAATTCCACCCCTAAGAACCCTAAATCCATTTTGTGAAATACTTGAGGTGGGGCAGAGCAGCTAAGCTATGCATCTATGGGGTAGCCCCTGTATCTGTAGGGTATTTCAGTAGAGGGTTTTGTGGGTAGAGCAAAGGCATAGCTGATGTAAAGAGAAGAGGAATCCATCATCTCTGCTCCTTTTTGCCCCTTTGAAGGTATGCTGCTGCGTGAAATCAAAATCTCTCTCTGCCAGCACTGAGGGTGCTTGGGATGACAAGGATGCTCGGTGGATGGACACATATCATCCACATCCTTATGCACAGGTAACAATAAGCTCTTGTGAGAGCCCTTTCAGCTTGAACGTCATTTTTCCCTCCAAACTGGATCTGGTTTCACTGGAGTTGTGGGAGATGCTGGATAAATACAGGTAGTTTCAACAAGGTGTCAGTCACTTCTTGCCTGCTCTTCTTCCTGTGAGAGCATGGGGGAGAACCAGCTATGAGAAGGTCTTCTCAATGTCCTGTGCTTTGCATCCAATCCCATAAAATCTTACTGTCTCCATTCCTGCCAAATGGCAGGGTACTTTCACTCGCAAAATATTTCAAAACATGGGTAGTGTTTCCTCTTAAGTTAGTTTTGTCAAAGATATTTTTTAGTAAGAAACCCATTGTCATGATCATAATACCAAGAGACCTTGTTGTTATCAGCTATGGCGGTGGCTTCCAAAGCCAGGTTGAAAACCATGTTAGAAACTAATAAATATCTCTTTCCTAAAAACCTGGATCAGTGTGCTCCCTGTCTGGGGCAGATGGGCCTTGGGTCCTGGGAAGAGAGATGGGGCCAAAAAGTGGCCTTCATGCCATACAGTAGTGCCAGGTGACTTCATCCCACACGCAGGAGATCAGGCAGCTCCCGTGGGGCACATGAGCCACCACTGCCAGGGAGCCATGGTGGGAAACACTGGGAAGAAGAGCCTGGAGGAAGGGTTCCATGAGGGACCCCTCAGCCTAAGGTGAGGCCTGACTGTTGGCAATGAGGCAAACACAGATGATAGAGAAACCTGCGGAGTGAGTCTGGTTTTGCCTGCAAGGGACTTGGGCAGGTGTCGCCTAAAAATTTAGACTTTTCCATGTCATTACTTAATGAGTTCCTCTTCCATGCTGGGGTTCGCCACCTGAGCAAGGTCATGGAGGCCTTGCTGTTGCATTAAGATCTTGACGATCATTTTTCTGAGGTACAAAGGTGATCTCAAGGCTGCTGTCCAGGGAATCCCTGTACTGAGATGCTCCTATGCTGCTGTTTAAACACATCAGCTTTACAACATCTCTTTTTTCTTTGCACACTGGAAAAGCTGGACATTGCTGTGTGATCTCTGTTGTGATCTCCCTGAAAGAATTTCCTGAGTAAAACACAACTCAGTTCTTCAGTGGTTTTTTTCCCCTCAGATCAAATAGAAACCTTCTCAGGGCGAACATTAAATACTTTTTAAAAGCCTTTTCTGCTGCTTCTGAGAGCCTCTCTAAAGCAATCATTATGTGAATGGAATTGAAATATGTATATATTGAATCAAAGGCAACCTATAAATAACCGTCTGTAAGGGTCTCAAAGGAGATAATGATTCTGGGAGCACACATGCAGACCAGCTCAGTCCCAGGTGCCTGAAATCACTGCAGGTGAATACACAGGTGACATTCAAATCAAATCCACTCCCAAGCAGGGCCATCATGAATATAATGCTCTATCAGCACGGAGACCTTTAACCCCACGGTTTCTCCGTTTGATTCGTATTACAGGAGGAAGACAATGCAGGTTTCTGTCCGTCTTCATCCTCTGGCTTTTCATTCTGATGAGGGATACCCTTCCGACGGCTGTGAGAAATGAGAAGGCGAGAGAAATCCTGCTTTCATAAACCAAGGAGGAGAGTTACAAGCTTCAGAAAACTCCTTTTTCTCCCCTTAAACTCCACTACTTCTCTGAAGCCTCACATTTCCCTCTAGCACTTCTGCCTTGCTTCGGGGAGGTCTGAAACTTTAAAGGTCGTTTGCAAGCGGCGCACGGCTCTTCCGAGGCGCGGGCTGCGGCGTCGGGCTGCTCCAGCCCACCTCGACGGCTGAGCTCCGTCCCGCCACCACCCGTGCCCGAGCGCACCCGAGAGNTCCCCCGGCGACCCCCGTGGGGCCGCCCCCGGGGCGGGGCCGCCGCCCTGAAAGCCGGGCCCGGCGGCGGGGCCGGGGCAGAGGCTGCGCCGCCGAGTGAGGGTGAGGGTCCGGGCCGGCAGCAGGAGCAGCACCATGGAGAGCGGCGCCGACGGGCGCCTGGACGCCGCCGCCTTCCTCGGGGCCTGGCGGCGCTTCGACGCCGACGGCAAGTGGGGAGACGCGTGGGGGGAGCCGGCTGAGGGGGGCCTGGGTGCCGGGCCCGCTGGGTGCCACGCAGGGGG
>WAAG01043297.1:0-21851 GCA_013390105.1 Tichodroma muraria | reverse complement strand
GGGACCGCCGGCGTGGGTGCCCATCGGGGGGGGATGCGGTATGGGTGCACAAGAGGCTGACACGTCCAAGCTTTACCTCCACGAGATCGTGCAGGTGTTTTCGAGCCCCCCTCTTCCTCCTCACCATGAATATCATAGCTGTAACTCCCCCTTTTCACCCCAGAAGTTTTGCATTTTCATCACTTCCCTGTTTCATCTGCTGCTCTCTCTTTTGGTCCCAGTTTGGGAGTTTATTTTTGTTTCTGAAAAGTTCTCTGTAAGAAAGACTCCGAAGGGAGCACCGCAGCTGTGCCCAGCCCTGACACAGAAGCGAAGGGATGAGATTAAATAGGACGTGGGGCTCCCCTGAGTGGGCACAGCCGAGATCCTGACCCTGAAGCCTTGGGATACCTGGGGCATGCAGGCCATGACACGGTTCCTGGAACCTGGGCAGTAACCCTGACCATTAATATATTTGCTTTTTATTTAGACAATGGTTACATAGAAGGGAAAGAGCTCGACGACTTTTTTCATTATCTCCTGGAGAAACTGGGGCCAGAAGTAAGTACTGTGCCGCGTTAGTTGCACATCAGGTCCAAGCAATACAGTTATGCTGAGAGATGGTTTGTGTTTGTTGTTCCCTGATTGCTGACTTCCTTAGCAATCCTGAGGTAAAGAGCTTTTCTCGTGGCAACAGGGTGGCATTTAAGTGCGTACAACAAGTGCAGTCAGCTGAGCAGTTTGATCAGTTGCTTCCAGCCCAACAGCTGCTGGTCAGGGGGAGATGGCAGTCGGCACCAGCTGAAGGGGCTGGTTGGCAGCATGGAGAGAAAGTCATTTACTGTTGTTGAGCAGAAACAAGTGAAAAAGCACCGGTGCACAGCCTGGCTGGCTGAGCGGGAGGGCAATGTTCGTGGTTTATTTGTTCAAGCCTATGCTGATTAGTTTCGTTAATATGATAGGTTTCTTTCCCGGGTCAATTTTTAACAAATATATTGTCATTAACTTTAAATGTTGCTTAGGAAGAAGGCTTATGTCTATATTGCCGCAAATGGGTAAAAGCCAAATGAGAGTCAATTCTGTTGTTTCTAAGATCCAGACCTGGCTTTCCAGTGCTTCTGGGTTTCTGCCCTGGTTTCCTTTCCTGGTTTTGACAGCACCTCCCCTCTCTCATTGTCTGCATGTCCGTACAAACAGACGCTGCACCACAATTTACAGGGGCTGCTTTCCTTGGCTTCAGGTCATACCCTGCCTAGGAGTGTCACCATCAGTGAAGGAGAAATTCTGCCATTCAGGCCAGCACTCAGAAGCATACAAAGGATATAGAAATATTTTCACTACACAGAGTCTGCCTACATAGGAAAAGGAAGAAACATCTTCCCAACGGAAGGCAGGGTGTGCTGAAAACCAGAGATGAAATGATTCCTTTTAGCAAAAAGAAATTAACAAAGACAGAAAAGGTAGCTGATAAAAGGAATAAATTCATGAATATCAAGTGTAAAATCAGAACTGTACTTACAAGCCAATTAGTATTCTTGGATCTTTAGGGCTACAATTAAAAAAAACAGAAGCTGTAATTTTTTTCAAGCATATTTTTATATAATTTGCAAGTAAATTTGGATTGAAATGTTGGCAGTTTCTGCAGAGATGTCTTTCAGAGCATGGATGGTTAGATAAACAGATAAAAGGCTTCAAACAAATCAAAAAAGATTCAAGAATAAGAATATTTAGGGACACAGAAAAGCTGATTTAAAGAGAAATCAGAAAGTTCATGATAGTTTACCCAGGAACTGAAGATGAAATTGGGAGCTGCTAGTCTTGGGGTATTGAAACAGCAACACAAAACATGCTCAAACAAACTCAGTGACAGCAAACATGAGATGTTGAAGGAGACACTTAAAATGAGGCTGCAGAGCTCTGTGCTGCAGTGGGACCTCCAGGTGGGGCTCTCTTGGAGTGAGCTGATGGTGATAAAATCCAGGGTTAACCAAAGATCTCATGCTCCTAAGAATGTGAGTCAAGAGAAACTCCAAGCCCCACTCTAGTCCATAGCTGCCCTTGTGCATCCCTAACATAAGGTCCTGGAACACTGTCGTTTGTCAGCACACTGAACTTTCAAAATGAGGGTGTTCTAGCAATGAATTTCCTGCTTTAAGAAATCAATAATAGTTTTATTACTTGTTAGAAGTCCCTGCTTGGATGACTCCAGCTTAACTCTGCACCCTGATCCAGTTTGCATCTCCTTTGCTTCTGCTATCTAAGTTTTGCCATGAAAAGAAATAGTTTAACACAAATTGAATGGAGAAAGAACCAACTCCCTCTCCTCCTATTAAATAGAAGAAATAGGCTAATTCTGAAGGACAGTACTCACTAACTTTCAGGGTGCTCAGACAGGCTCTCAAGTGCTTTTGTTTTTTTCCTTCTAGTTTTCTTGCCCATTTTTGGCAGTATTTCTGCTCTGGTAATATTAGGGATAAAAGTACATGGCATGCTGCAGGCAGAGCAGGCTGATTTTGTGGCAGAAAACCAAAGGGGAGCTTTGTCCTGGGAGGCTGAGAGCAGTCCTCTGCCCACACCCCTGGGTATGGGAGTCACTTGAGCAGCAAGTTAAACAAAGGTCTTTACTACCTTTGTACAAAGAGTTTGTCTAACAACGTTGAGCCATTTTTCTCTTTTTCACATGATTTATATTGTACAGACTTGTGATAATGGCAGGAGGGGTAAAGGGTTCCCTCTGCATTGGTTTTACCATCCTACAGAAAGTGCCCTCTGTGATAAAAGCAGTGAGCTGGGACTGAGCATCTCTCTGCTGTACCACTCATCTTGAGCTTTACTCCTTCGGGTTCTTGGTCTCTGTTTCCTTGCACAGTAAAAGGGGGAGACAGCAATACTCTGGCACAACTTACAGATGTGTCACAAGGATTAATTAGTGACTGTATCTGAAACGCTACACAAGTGATAAATAATGTTATCAGCATTGGAAGTTGTCTCTACTTAAATAGAGAATGGCTTCATAATTATATTTTTTCAGCCTGTGTTCTCTAAGCTGTTATTTTTCTTAATGACCACTGTGGTCCTTCAGCTCTGTTTTTCTTCCCAGTTACTCAGCAGCATCCCCAGCTGACACTAAATGCCAGGGGATGGGAGCAGCTGGGAAAACAATGCAAAAATGAGCCTGTCGGGAAGCTGAGAGACAGCTCATCCTGACAACTCTGAGCGAGGAAAGAAACTTGAAATAGCATCCAGTGACGGAGACCAATTCATTGTCTTTTACTGAACCATCAACAACTGTGGGAGGAAAGGGAAAACTGCAACAAAGGTAGACCTGTAGTAAACCAACCAAATCCCAGATGCTGCTTCCTGTCCCTTCTTCTCCAGGAATGGGTGATTGCTGGAGGCATTTGAACAATTCACTCAACAACATGCTTTAAATTTTGTCCAGCCCCAAAGTGGTCAGACAGCTGGACTAGATGTCTGTTGCAGGTCCCTTCCAACTGGAATATTCTGTTCTGTTCTGTTCTGTTCTATTCTATTCTTCCCAGTCCTAAGAAAATCCTTTCAGTTTCCAGGTGTGTGTAATTCATCCTCATGCCAGCATTACCTTTTCAAGCTGCTGGCATTATCCACCTGTTTCTCTTATCACTGCTATGACTTCTCTCTAACTATCTGAGCCTCCAGCTTCCAATCTGCTACTGCATGGCTGCTGTGAGCTGCTTGGGCTCTCTTCTGCTCTTTCATAAAACTCTTTCTTCTACATTATGGCACCTCTTTCCATGCATTTTCCAGAAGTTTTTATACTGAGGTGAAAGCCCCGTGGAAAGGACAGTTTCTTTCACCGTCAAAGAAGTAATTTTATTAGAACAGGAACTACAGCTCCTGCATTTGTCTTACATTCCTGTACGTTTTTCTTTCTGTATCACGATCACCAAGGATCTTCCTTGCTTGCTCTTTTCTACTGTTTTAATGAAGGTCTATGTATATTATCATAATAATTAGATAAGAGTTTTATAGAGGAATGGCTATAAATTTTGGGGTTGGATTACTGAAAGTTTCCATAAAACCACTGATGTCTGGGCAGATATGGAGAGAAGTGCACATTGCCATTGGGCTTTCTCAGAAAGGTATTTCACTTTGCTTAAATTATACTCAAATTACACAGAAAACTTTCAGATAAAGGACAGTTGCTTTCACCTAACTGTAAGTGTGTAGGAGACCACAACAATTGTTGAAGTATAAATTTGATCAGACAAGACAGGTATTAGCCTTGTTTAAACTCCTACTGCCTGAAAACCACATGGATAGTTATGACTGGAAGGGACTGAAGTTAATCCTCTGGAGCTCATGCTGAGCAGCCATTAAGGATTTGTCTTTGCTTTTTACTTCCAAAGAATATAAGCACCCTTCAGCTACTCTTGCACTTCATCCTTGCCTTGTACACTGCATTGTCTGTCTAAATAATGTGTATAATTTAGCATGGTCAGGAATGCAACAACTAGCCAAACAAAGTTTAATGGCCAAAATATCAGCCAGCCTCAAAGCCATCCAAGGCAGAGTTCCCCTGTGCTTTACCACCCCAAGAGACCTAAGGTCAATGATGACCATTGACCAGCAGGTGAACTGCAAGAAGACCCCTAGCAGAAAGCAATCAGCTTGTATCCACATCCAGAATATTTCAGAATTCTAACCCCCAGGCAATTCTGGCTTTTTAAATATTAGGAAGGAATTATTTGTTATCAGGGTGGAGAGGCCCTGGAACAGATTGCCCAAAGAAGCTGTGGATGCCCCATCCCTGGAAGTGTTCAGGTTGGATGGGGCTTTAGGCAACCTGGTCTAAGGGAAGATGTTGAAACTGGATGATCTTTGAGGTTCCTTTCAACCCAAACCATTCTATCATTCTGATTATTGCCAAATAGAGTTATTTCTTTAGCTGTGGCTTTCATCAGCCTTGATTACCCTGGCCAGGTCCTAATCCTGTTCCTCCACATTAAGGCATGGAAGTTCCTCAAGGTATTTCTTAATGCAAATTCAACATTCCCATGGTAAAAATGGCACCCAAATGCACGTCAAGCAACTGTCAGCTTAGCAGGGAGGACAGAATGAAGAACCTGTCCAAAACCAAACCACAAAACCATGATGGCACAGGGAAGGCTGCAGTAGCCTTTGTTGGATGCTGGTGTCTACCATGGGAAAAAATCTTTCCCACATTTGTGCTGATGAGAGGTAAAAAATGAACCAAAAATGCAATTCAGGATGACAGGGTAAGTGCCCATCTATTGTCACATGCAGGAGTACAGTAAATCCTAGTAAAAAATCCTAACTAAAGTACAGAGCCAGATTCTTAAGTGATAGCACTGAAGTTAAATGAACAAGATTGGCCCAAAGGAGAAGTTGGCCCTGGAGATGTAGAGTGATATCCCACAATTATGCAGGCAATCCCACCTACAGCTGCATGGGGGTAACAAAGTCATTCATGAGATTAGTTTTTACTATGAAGAAATGTCTGGCCCAAAAATGAAAGGTTCTTTTAAATTCAAGTGTACATTACTGATGTCTCTCATCTGCTCTTGCTGGCCTCATAGCTGTACTGTGCAGCTTTTGGCACAACACTAGTTGTTGATTTTTGTTTTCCAATTCTCCTTCTTGGCAGACACGATTTATTTTCATAGATCTTGCAGGAACTCGATATCTGTGGGACCCTTGGCCTTTCTATCATATTTGGCTGAAACATTAGAAGACGTGTTCGAACCAGCAATTTCAGAAAATTCTCTAGGATTTTTCAAGAAATAGGATATAAGAGTCACTTAAATGTAGTTTCATCTCTTTTTATACTCTAATCAATACAGTGGCTCGCTTCTAAAATCATGTCAAGAAGGAAAAATAAATCAGTTTATTACAGGATTTTCTTGACCAGCAGGAATTAAATGAGACATCCCATTTCATTGAGTAGGAAAGGCTCCGCAGTGCTTCATACATTCACTTTTTGCCCCCCAAACCAAGTGACTCATAGTTCTGCTTTCGTCAAGGCAAAATTCTGCCAAGCACATGAATCCCTAAAGGAACAAAAATTTAATTAGTCAGCATGAGGCAAAGAGTGCAACAATATAAAAGGAATAGATTAACAAAGAAGACAGATTACAGCCAGGTTTCTAAACAATCATAACCAGCTCTGACAAAGAAATTAAATGCTGTAGAAATTTAGAAAATATGCGATCATGCCCTTTCTGTGATTACAAACACTATTAAAAACCAGATTACCTTTGTGATGCTACAAATACTTCTAAAGGGTCTTCACGAAAGGGAAGACAGAGACTGGACATGGAAAGGAGAAAGCAGAAAATGCATTTGTTATGGCAACTTGAAACACAGAAGCTTTTCTCTGTAAAACTCTGTGGAAGAACATCCGTAATAGCGAAATTTACTTGTTAACCCTGAAAAATACGTGAACAAAATCACGTCAATATTTTAAACTGTCTTCTTTTATGAGAATAAAAATGACATGGCCTTCTCCTCATGGTAAGTCATACAGTGTTTTTTTCCTGGCTGCAGTGAGAACATGCAGCAGCCCTTGGAAACCACACATCATCCACAAACTCAGAGAGGTGCATGCACCAGGGAAAACAAGGAATTATGAGAAAGGCTTCTCTGTACAGAATGACTGGAAAGGTTGCAACAGCATTCACTTAAACCCTCACAACTGGGAAAGCTTTGCAAACCTTTGAAACTTGTTAAGGACCTGTTGCTTTAGACAGACAACATAATCTAGACAGCATTTTCTGATAAAGAAAGATGCACTCAGCTGTGGAGTCCCAAGAGCCTGCCAGAAAAGCATCAGTCTCTATGCCTTGGAAGGAGAGATGATGAGTCTTCAAACACCCAGCTTAGGGTGACAAAAGGCTTCTCCCTATAGTCCTTTGCTACTCTATGTTAATTTACCCCAGTTCTGTTCTCCCCTTTGGCCCAGACTGCCCCTGTTTTCCTTATGCGGTTATCCCCTAGAATGTTCTCCCCTCTCCTGACCCCATTGGCCTCAGTTTGCTGCATTGCTCCACCTCTGTTGTCCCATTGGTTCTCCTAGTTGCTTGCCCCTCCTCTGCACCTCTTTTACCTATTCCCATGGGACTCTGACCTGTGATCCATCCCGCTCTGTCCATACTTAAACCCAGACACTGAGCTGATCCCCGTCTTTGTGCCTGGACCCCTTTGAGTGTGGCTGATTAAACCTCCTCAGAGCTCCATACGAAGACCCTTCCCACTTCTTTGTCGTCGGTGATTCTATGAGAGCTATCTGGTCTGCATGTGTGAGTGACTGTGTGCCTGTGCCACCAAGCAGCTTCAATAAGGAGAAGCTTCTGGAAGGTCACAGCACTGCTGCCTCTCGCCCTACTGCCAACTGGCTAGCAGTCTGTGACACTCAGCTGCAGATGTTTACTTGCTGCCAAGCCATTTCTTTCTGATCATCTTATGAGACAAGAGGCACATTTTTGTATGCTGCTATTTGTTACATCATGATTTAACCCAGCAGGCAGCCCACACACAGCCACTCACTCACTCACTCACTCCCCAGTGAAATGGGAGAGGGGATCAGAAAAGTAAAGTGAGAAAACTCATGAGTTGAGATAAATATGTTTTAATAGGTAAAGCAAAACCCAAGGGCACAAGCCAGGGCAAAACAAAGAATTTATTCAGCCCTTCCCGTGGGCAGGCAGGTGTTCAGCCATGTCCAGGAAAGCAAAGTTCCATCATGCTGACTTCAGAAAACAAACACCACAAAAGACAAACTCCTTTTTCTTCTCTCAGCTCTATATGCTGAGCACCACACCATATGGTGTGGTATACCTTTTGGGGTCAGTTGGGGTCAGCTGTCCTGGCTGTGTCCCCTCCCAACTTCTTGTGCAGCCCCAGCTTTCTTTCTGGTGGGGTAAGATGAGTCTTCATCACAAGGGGAACAGATCAGGTAGATTACGGGGGGGTTTCCAACCTTTTAAATGTTTTTGGAATAGAAAGGAAAATAGAACAAGCTACTTGGTTGTACCACCAGTAGGTCAATGTTGAAAACCAGGTCTCCCAACCTTAGTTTCTGTTTGGAATGTCTTATTTCATCTGTTGCAGTTTTTTTCAGTCTTCTGGGGTTTTTTTTTGGTAAAGAGAAAGGTCCCCTTTGAAATCTAATGGTCATAACGTTAGGTGTATTGTTCTTAGTGTAAAAATTTTTAATATAGAAATAATTTTGACTTGAACGTGCGTCTTGGGAAAGTCAGTTTGTGTTTAATTTTTTATTCTTTGTGAGTAAAGGCTGGATTTTGATAGAACTATTACCAGTTGTGTTCCATAAGCAGAATATTTATAAAGAGAGAAAGATTGTCCAAATTGAAAAATCCACTGTAGTGTAATTCCTCAGACTAAAAGCTTTTGGGGCTGCGTAAATATTTTAAGTATTCCAGGCATTTATTTGATGTATCCCATAGTTTAAATCAGTTTATAAAAAGAAGGAGGCTGTCCTATTTTTACACAGGTAACAGTGTCACTGACACAGAAAGCTCAGTGAAGTGGCGGTTAATAGCTGACGTCCAAGTTGAGCAATAAGCGTTTTAACAAATGACTGGTGTGAAATGCTCAGCACACTGTCCAAATATCAGCTATGATTATCATTTTGGAAATAACTCATCCTACTGGGCTGGGAGGAGGATCATTTCAGAGTACTCTGCAAGCCTATTGAAGCTGGCAACTGATAGGCTTGCCGAAGTCCTGGGAGCTGTCTCAAAGTGTCAAGGTGCTGTCAGAAGGCAGTTTAAATAGCATGGGGGTGAGTTATAATGCCACAGGGAAAGAAAACCTAAGTGTGTGTTCAGTGATGTGCTGTGCCCTCAATACCCAAGCCCACAGCTATTTTTCTGGACTCCACCATGGGAAAGGAGGATCCTGCAGCCACGCCCTGGCACCCACTCAGCCACTCCTCCTGGGGCCTGCCACTTTGGGTGCATCCCAGTGGGATCACTGCTTGGTGTTTCATCCCCAAACTGGGAGCTGTCACCCTTGGTGTTACACAGCAAGGATGCACCCCAGGGGCTGCACTGCGTAAAGGAGCTGTGCACTGGGTAAATTTGGGAAAGTCACTCATGGTCTTATGTCACAGTAATAAAAAAGGGAGTGTACATCCTAATGGAGTTTCAATAGCAGCTGGAAAGAATGAGAAGCTGGGTTAGAAGACCCAGGAAGGAATAGCTGTAGTCCCACATCCACCTGGTTGTAGAGGTGATTAAAACTTTGAAGGACTTTTATTCAGTGATTGGGAAAAATTTAATATATTGTCTTGTAAAAATTTCTACAAAGGTATGCCACAATCCAGTGTGGGTTATCCTCCTCCCTTCCTTCCGTCCCCTCCCAAAGAGGGTCACCTCCCACACGACTGGGAGAGAAGCCAGGACCTGCTCAGTGTGGGTGCTGAGGGCGCTGTGGGTGCTTGGGAAAGATTAACTAGGTGAGCTTCCCAGCCCAGCCACAAAGCTCATAGGACCAGAAGCCTTTTCACAGGGTGAGGAAATTGTATTTTGTGTAGTCCAGTTAGAATGGGTACCCTCATGGTTTCTGCTAAAGAAACTGTGCCTGATGAACCTAAGCATTGTATTTCACCTGTCACAGCTGTGCCTGTCAAAACACATAACCTGACGAGTCTGGAGAACTCCTCACTATGTATATATTGATTATGGGCTTGAGCAGTTACAAAGAGAATGTGAATTGCTTGAAATTCTGTGTGATTAACCCAGAAACACTGACAGGGCTTGGTGCCAGGTTTTAAATCAGCTGACAGGTAATAATAAGCAACAATCTAGCTCCACTGACATCTTTCAAGGCTGATGATCTAATGAACTGCAGAGTTGTCATTAGAGGAGAAGGATATCTTCCTGAAAAGCACAAGCTGAAAACAAGCAGGATGCAAACTGACTGAGCAAAACCAAACCCCAGTGATATAATGGGAACAGTTGTCTAAAGAAGCAGGTGTGACTGAAATACTTTGGGTTTTCCAGACACTGACCTTCCAACTGAAAGCTTAGCAGCTGCAAAGATATGCATAGGACTTATTTCCAGAAATACATCCACAATGGTGTGTCTGTGAGCTTTTAAAAGCATTACCCCCAACTGTAAGGATGCAGTCATCCTGGTGATTATCTGTGAGTGAGGAGAGATTTCTTCCAGGAGGGTTTTCTGGTACCCTCAGCAAGTTTCATGCACTTGTTGTTTTCCTCATGGCAGAGCACCATCACAGAAGAAGAAGTTCAGAGGATGAAGGAGCAGTTCATGTCTGTCTACGATGTCACCACAGATGGACGCTTGCAAATCCAAGAGGTATCTCTGCCAAACCCCAGCCCAGGATTTCTTTTATAGAAGGATGGAGAATTAGAACAGACTTTTTATAGGGTCTGTAGGAACAGGACAAGGGGTAATGGTTTTGAAATGAAAGGTGGTAGACTAAGAGTAGATTAAGAAACACTTTTCTTTAGTTAGGGTGGTGAAAGACTGGAAGGGGTTGCCCAGGGAGTTGGTTGATGCCCCATCCCTAGAAACATAAAAGGTCAGGTTGGACAGAGCTCTGAACAACCTGATCTAGTTGAAGATGTGACTGCCCATTGCAGGGGAGTTGGATTGGATGACCTTTAAAGGTTCCTTCCAACCCAAACCATTCTGAGATCTGAGTAGCAGACTTGGGAGATCTGGAAGATAGAGCCTGGGTACAGAGGAGGTGACTCACAGAGTATTACATTGGTCAGATCTTTTGGTCTGGAGTTTATTTCCAAGGGAGAAACATGCCAAACCTATATTTCACATACTGGGTCAGCAGCTACCCAAGGCTTATCTTTTCTTTTCACTTTTTTGCTTTCATGGTATGGGTTTGTTTTCTGTTGTGGGGATTTTTTTAAATATTTTTTATCCAGCTTGCAAATATGATCTTGCCGGATGATGAGAACTTCCTACTGCTTTTCCGACGGGAAACTCCCTTGGACAACAGCGTGGAATTCATGCGGGTCTGTATCTCCACACTGCCTCCTCCCCCTTGCACACCACCAGCTTCTCCAACACCAGCCTTTCTGTCCTCTGTAAAACACAGCTTGGGAAATAGATACGTATTGTGGAAGGAAAACACCTTCTGACCTGTCCAGGTAGAGAAGGTTTTACATTATTTACACCAGCAAAGCAGAGGTGTGGTATCTAGGACTGGACTGAGGGTACCCAGAGAACTCATTACATTTCACAAACACTCAGCCACCTATCAGTCATGTCACTACAGACAAAATGTATGAACTCATGAGTTCACCCTGCAGCTCCTCACCTCCAATACAGTAGAGACCAAGACAGCAGAGCAGGCACATTTTAAGTGCCATTTTATCCTGAAACATTAGACTGTTTAGGGCATGGAAAGAAAACCTCTATAAGCTGGGTCAACAAGCCCATAGGACTTTGCCCAATCTTCCTCTGATCTCTGCCCCTAAGTATGCCAACATGGAATTTCAATTTTTCCAAGACCACATGCAGTTACTTTTATTTCACATACAAGCTGGAGGCTTCTGCAGATCAATGGCCTTTTGTGTATGGCCTTGACTCAGAACAATGAATGAAGCTGCATGTACAAATTAAGTAAGAAATGAAAAACAGTTTCTTGTTATTGTCTTCCTTTTATAGACAGTGTGTCTGCATTAAACATGTGATAGCAGCATGTAGCATGTACAGCATCCAAGTGTGAGTAAGAGCTATTGTGTGAAAAGTTCATTTTATTTCATCTACAATTAATTAAATGTTGGCTAATGCAACAACTTGCTCATTATGGAAGTTCTGCTTTGAATCTTTACAATCTATCACCGAGCAGATGAGTAACTGCAATATTTATGTGCTCGCATCAATGTCTCCCCATTCAGATCTGGCGCAGTTACGATGCTGACAGCAGTGGATTTATTTCAGCTGGTGAACTCAAAGTAAGTTATTCTAACAAATCTCTTTGGGCTTGACCTACAAGTCACTGGTGTCAATGGAGCCCTTCCATCGGCTTTACCAGTTTGCTTTCTTTGTGTGTGATTTACGAATGGCATTTCTGGGCTGTTCATAGCGAGTTTAAGGACTTGTGCCTTCTGGCATGGTCTCAGGGGCCCTGCAGGAGGGAGGATAGTTTGCTGTTGCCCTCGATGTCCTGCTTCCTCCTAGCCTTGTCCCATGACCCCAGTTGTCTTGGTGACCTGAGGCATCCAGTGAGCCCCACAAGCACTGCCTCACCTTGGCTTTGCACATGTCCTACTCCCAGCTAAACAGAGCCAAAGCCATTGTGTTTTATTAAGGTGATTTCTTCACAATCTCTTCCTGAACCTGCAGGTTTTCTGAACATTGATTTCTCATTAAAGCTCAGGCTATTGAGGCAAGAGCCTGTTCAGAAATCATAACTCAAACACTTTGAGCCAGCAGTCACGAAAGTCCGTCCCTGGGCTGCACATCATGTGCTGAAGCTTCAGTGTGTGGCTTCAGCCTGTGTCCCAGCAAAGATGTAAGAGGAGGCTTGAGTGTTTTACTGAATGGCAAATATTTTGATTTGAAATCAATTAGCAAGTATTGCAGGACTTAAGTTGTCTTTTGCTTGTTTCATGAGTCTATTAGGACTCACTCCAGTATGCCTGTTCTGGAGAAATTTAGTTGCTTTCCAATTTATGAATAAAACCAACATTTTTTCAGCTAAAAGAACTTTAACTTTGTCAAACTGAAGACACTAGTACTAACCAAGAATGTGAAACTAGATTTGTGTAACCCTGCTGAATTTGAATTTAATTTCCTACTGTTTTTTCTTGAATTTACTCTAGTGAGTAAAATTTCTGTCTTTTCTTGCTGCAGGATTTCCTGCGAGATCTCTTTTTGCAGCATAACAAGATGGTTGCTGAAGTAAAGCTGGAAGAATATACTGATACTATGGTAAGAAAAGAGAATTAATGTTGTTTAGATCAGAGTACAGCCTAAAATCTCCTTTAGGGTCAATGTCTGCAGGACCATAAAAGCCCTCATAAAAGGTGTGTCAGAGATCCCTGGAGGGACTTAGCACACACTGCTGCTAACAGTTCTTTGCACTGGATATCAGCTGTGAATGCATTTCAAATAGTTTTGCTGAGGGCTGAACTGTTTCCCATGAGAAAAGAGCTCAACTTTACACCAAAGCAGGCTGAGCTCTAAACCCCTTTAAATATAGGTGAGGCGCATCCTTCTTCAGAATATGTTCAGCCTCAGCCAGATCTCTAGCTCATTCACTTCCTCCTTCTGTCTCTTCCTCCTAGCAAATCATTTTGCTCCCAAGACATGCAGGTATCTGGCTTTTCTGCTCTGCAAAGCCCAGCAAGCCTTGCTGGCTCCCTGCTGCTTCCCTGAAAGACTGAGAGGTTGAAAGTTTCAATTCTCTGCCTGGCTTATCACAGTATATCTTTTATCAACAACATAGTATTTGGTGTGAGTTTAGCATCAGTCACCTGAATTTCTGAGCAACTTATTATATCTAAACATCTAAAAACAAGAAAAGAAGGGGAAAAAAATCTCATTTATGGATGTCATTCTCAAGGGCATAATTTGAATTCCACTAGCAGGCATCTATCACTGCAATTTTCTAAATAGTTTTCAGATGGGACTGCCTTGTTTCTTGGCACAAAGTCTGTGTTTATACCTAAAAACCAGCTTGGTATGCAAGCAAACAAGGAACTGCCCACATATTTTGCAATACCATGTTATGTATGTGTGATGTGTGTGTGCCTAGAAATGTGACCCTTTAGAGCAATGTGAGAAACTGTACTGTTACAGAAGAGTGTATATTTTGGTTTTCATATTTATAAGACAGTGAAGAGAGAGGAATGCCAGCTGCAGAAATTATTTTCCAACTGGCAGAGTTTGAAAACAAAAAAGCCCAGAAGTTACAGCTAAGACAAAAATCTTTCTGGTAACATTTGCTGCTAGCAAATATATTTCATTCTGCTCCATTAAGGTTTCCAGCCCTGGTGCTTAATATCTGATCAGGTGCTGGGGAATAGGCAGTCTGAAGCTTGTGGACAGTGGGTGGTTCATTTCCTCCAACTCCTTTCTGTTCCCTTTAATTTCCCAAGAAAGATCTGTGATTCCACTACCTCAAAGCAGCTAGGTGTCAATACAGCCCAGGGCTGAGAGCCAGGAGGTCCGGCTTCTATTCCCATAGTTTCTTGTAGAAGGGCTTTGTATCTCCAGAGAGGCAGTTTGATCTCTATGTTAGAAGATAAGATTTGATCTGGGAAAAGGGATGCTTTAAATGTCTAGAGAAATCTATGATCTGAAATGCAAATCTGGCTCCTGAGGACAAAGTTTTCCCAAGCTGCAGTGCCAAAAGAATCGGGGATGTTAATGGTTATTAGAAAATGAGAATATGGCAGATGATTTTTTTTTTTCCTTGCAATTCTTTTCTCTAAGCTGAAGATCAAGGATGTTTATAAACACACCTGACCCCAAAAGCTAAGGCAGAGTGTGAAATTTCCACAGGCATAATCTTATCCTATGACACCCTGGAATAAAATAGAAAATATGAATTCCCTATGTAACAGCAAATTACCGCATGGGCAGTATCCTGTAGCATCAGTTACACTCCACAAGTGATTGCATAGTAAGTTATCTGAAATAAGAAGACAAAATTCCAAGGAGGGAAGAAAGATTCAGCCTTGCATTTGCAGGGCTGGATTAAAGAGGGAAAAGTGACTCAGAGGTTTGATGTCAAGGCCCAGGGTAATGGCAGCCCTTCACTTCCTCTCTCTCCTTTCCCACATGGAGTGAGGAGCTGCTGGAGTGCAGAGCTCCACTGCCACTGAACTCTGCCACCATCACCAGTGTTCAGGGCAAATGGGTCAGTGGCCCATCCGTTTTTTTCCTGACAGCAGACTTTCTGTTGTATCTTTGACAACCAGTAGCATCGATTCCTTTTCTGCAGGTTGAGCATACTTATATTTCTCTCCCCTAGTGCTTTGCTCCCACCCTTTAATCTTTTTAGAGCACAAAGTCCTTGGGAGCAGGACCTGTTTCTGCTGTGCACAACTACAGGGTCTTGCAGGGTGTCCCATCTATCTAGCTCAGGGCTTTCAAGGGCCAATGTAATTATTATTCAGTTGAAATAAGCTGTGTCCCAAGGAGCTGTAAACCCGTTTATCTCCACAGGAATATACAGATCTCTGCCCTTTTTTCTGTACATGCACAGCTGGCTGCACACATCTTAAGCAGCTACTGATATCTTGAGTGGACCCTAGGGCTTTCTGGAGATAGAGATAAAAAGGATAACACAAAAACTATAATTTTAAAGAAGCTAGTCCAGGCTTGAGGAAAAAAAAAAGAGGCAGAATTTTATGGTTTTGTGCTGGGTATTTGCAGTTTGTGAGCAGTGTGAGCAGACCAACCAACCAGGGCATGCCAAATTCTTGCCCGTTGTGCTGCTATGAATGATCTCATACCACATAAAAAAAGATGCTGAGAAGAGGGAGATTGTATTTCTTTTGGAAGAGATTGGTCGTCTCTGGAAAGGAACATTACTTTATCGGGTTGCTTAGCAGCTGCTTCTTAAAAGGCTATTCTGTTTCCTTGTGACCTTGACATCCTTTCTTCAGAGAATGCTGATATAGATGAGGGATTTGATGAACAAGCGATGAACTCCTATAAAGACTCCTATAAAGGCAGTGAACACATTGGCATTGCACAAACTCTGTGAGGCTGCTAAATCAAATCTTAAAGATCATTAAAGTCACTGGGGAAAATCGCAAAAGAACATTTGAGTTCTCAAGACTCTTCATGGGGGGAATGGAAGTAACAATGCTGTGCTGAGGAAGCCCCTTTGCGGGCACTGTTCTTGGATTTTTTTCCAAGCCCACATAGATACATGTTTGCATTTATAGTCATTAAGTGTGCAGTAATAATTATTTACATGCACCCACTTGCAGTTCTGAGTCTTTGAAAATAGTAGGTCTGTTCTGTAGGTTTGTTGCCTTGCCATGGGCACCATCCAAGAGCTGTTGGCAGAGAGAAAGTGCTTGGAGGTTGAAGTGAAGCCTGGTATTGCTCTGAGCTTCCTGAGAAGAGGCCCCAGGGGTCCTGCAGTGTGTGCTTTGGGAGACAGAGTGAGCATAGCTGAAAATGGATGGAGGGTTTAAATAGCATGGTGAGAATTTTCTGCCTTACTGAATTAACACAAGCTGGAGAAATGAAGACCACCTCCCTCAATGCTTCATGATGAGGACACTATGGATGATGACAGTAGAACAACCTTTTCAATCTCTCCCACCTCCCCTCAGCACCCGAGGTCAAGCTGTTAGTAGGTTTCTGGGTCCCGGTGAAGTTTCAGCTCAGAAATGCCCATCCCACATATGCATTTGACAACATTTTTTTATGAGTGACAGATTCCCTACCTCTGCATGCACACAGCTGTGTACTTAAGCAGAATATTGTAAATGCTAGGATATGAACTAGATTTGAGATATAGTTTCTGATAGTCCACAGCTTCCCAGATAGCAGCATGTTACTTCTAGTTGGTAATCCCAATGTCTACAAGCTGCATGCAGGGCAAGCTCATTTCTGAGTCAAACTTCAGCAATTTAAGTTGTATATTCTGCTGAAGGAGTTGCACATGCAACACTGACATTCACTTTTTGCATTTCCTTTGTTGGTAATGTCAGATGGAGCATAAAAATCTCCTTTAATTTGAGCATTATTGTATTTCAGTAAAATGTAAAGGATAGTTCTTTTTCTTCAGTCAGCATGCCATCTTTGCCCACCACAGGTTAATATTCTAGAGAGGCAGTAATGTAAGTGCAGTGACTAATAACAAGTGTTCATCATGAACTATGGCATTTGAAAGCTTGTAGATGCTGACGACTGAGGATGAAATCTTAACCCCAGAAAAGTCAGAATATATATTTTTCCCAGTTGTAATGACACCAGGGTTCTGCTGGGGTTATTTGCAAAGATTCTCCTGGGCACTGAGCTATATGACCTGAGCTCTGCATACTGGGGGCTCCTCATCTTTGTGCAAAGAGAGAGAGGTTGGCCTCTCCCTGAGGATGGTCTATGTCCACGAGTATGCACTGTGGACTGCCTTTATTGTACATTTGGGGGATTTCTGGTGCTTTTGTGGCTGCTGCCTGTCTGCTCTGCAAGGATAATGACAGAGTTTCAGTGTGATCAGTTCCATGTTCCATCAGCTCAGTGCTGATGCCATCAGTTCCATCAGCTCAGTGCCAATGCCAATGTACTCATGTGGGTAAATAAAAGCCAGAGCACAGAGAATTCAGGTGATTTAGACCCTTAACATCTTCCTAGTCAAGCTAGCATATCTTTGTTAACAAAGTCTGCTATAACCACCAAACAAAAGGTGTAATAATGGAAAGACAAATATTTATTGCCTTGAAAAAAAACCTAAACGGAATTTGTTATGTTTGTGAACACACTGAGCAAACTTCCCAAAGCTGTAGAAATACCATAGGAGTGGAGCCTACAAGATTGGTTCCTAAAGTGCAGTCTTTGCTCATCCCTTCTTCTTCTGATAGCGGTCCATGCTTGCCTCTCTCCCAGGTGACTGAGAGGACCCACACAGCTGATGAGCACAAATCTGCCTCCTGTGTCCCTTCTCAATTTTATGCCAGTGGTGCTGTCATCTCCAGTTTTGCACCACACTTGCTGTGGCATAAGGCAAGGGAAGCAGAAAATCCCATTTAAGCTCAAACTCAATTTCTGAACACCAAAACCAACAGAACTCAGGAGCCTGAAGGCTTTTGAGCACCCCAACAGATAATGCCTTGGTTTCTTAGGAATCAAAACACTCTCAGAAATCCTGTGCTAAAGAACTTTTCTATGTGACACAGGCGGTCTGGCTGGGCAGGACACTGAGCTTTTGTGCAGAGGGTAACTTGCTGGCCACAGGGCCCTCCTGCCACTCTGCAAATGCCTTTGTGACCGCATCCTTCACTAAAGAAAGAGGCTATAGGCAGTCCTGCAGCTTGGGCTGATGCCTGTCTTTATACAGTCTAAATAACCTCTGTACTCCCTGGCCAACTTCTGTTTCAGCTGCCGGGCATAGGTGCCCATGTTATATATATATTAAAATATATTTGTGAGAGTAGGAGGTCAAGTAAAACTGACTCTCTCAGTGTCCCACTTTATTACACGCAAAGAAAGAAAACCAGGGGAAAGTATAAAAGCCAGTTGTAGTGAGTCTGCTGACCACAGAACTATTTATTTTGCTTGTTTACTTCTTTCCTTATCTCTATCATGGAAAATAATTCAGATTTATATTTCTCTTCAAAGAATGCGTGTGTTTGTCATATTGTGGTGTTTCAGTGGCCTTTACAACTTTGGGCTGAGAAAGCAGAGATATTTCCTTTGCTGAATAAAAAGCTGATAGCAGTTCTAATTTTGCACTTTAAAAAATGGAGACGTAACAACTTTTATTTGCAAGCCAAGCTCTTACATATTCTCTGTCTCAGAGTGCCTCAGAGTACATTCAAACAAACAGAGGGTGTGCCCCTGGTGCACCGCCATTAATATGTCAGTGAATTAATTTGGGCAAACACTTTAAAACATGGGGTGGCTTGACAGCAAAGGAAATGTATCATTTTATAAAGCATACTGCTAGATGCAACAGAGCTTTTAGTAAAACTGAGTGCTATTTAAACATGCCAGACCTTGTCCTTTATCACATCGAGAAATTTCATATCAGCCTGGCAACGTAAATATACCTTTCAAGAGTGCAAACTGAAAATCCATCAAATTTAACATATCAAGATGGTGTGTGAAAGCAAAAGTTTAAATTAGAAACAACCTCATAACCATTTTAATTATCTACTTCTCCCATGATGTATGCTTTATCATATGGGGCAGGTACCCTCTGTCATTCTTTGTGCACTCATGCACACAATTAGCAGATCAGATCAAACACTCACATGCTTGAAACTTGAAAGTTTAATTAAAAAACATTTCCCCAGGCTGTTCCCCAAGTAATGCAGCACACGATTGCCATGTAGTGGGTATGCATGAGCTCCACTCGTCCCAATAACAGGATTAGGTCTATCTTATTGGCTGTGGTACCTGAACTAATTCAGTGAGCACTAGCCTTTCTTCCCTACATGTTTTCCATCTTTCATGTGTTAGTCACTGGGCAAGAATTAGCTTGGCCTAGCTCTTCCAGCCAGACTTTTTTTCTTTCTGTTGACTGATATGGATGATAAAAATATTGCATGTGTTTGAAAATTGTATTCAGGGTGGTTGTGGCAGAAAAAAGCCAAACAAATAGAAAACACAAAGGTTCTCTCTTGCAGAGCTGAGTGAAGGAGGTCAGGGAAGGGGAGTTGGTTAGCTCTAAGTAGACATGGTCAGTCACTGAAAGTTTAATATCAAGCTGAAAGATAGGGTGCAAGAGAAGAATGTTTCCTTTCATTAAGCAATCCACCAAGAAGTTTATTACCTCTCTATTAAATGTGTTTTAATGGGATCAGTACTGCTGCAGGAATATTGTAAAGGGTTCAGAAATGGGTAGGATTGAAAACCATGTGCTCACAAAATTGATAATGAAGCAGAAAGCCTTTCACATCTAAACCACCATTTCTAATCTAGTCTGTTTCATTAAGAGTGCACAAAACTCTTCAGCTTCCTGGTTATTTGTGACTTCTGAAACCATGAAAATATGCTGCACCGATAAAGTAGAGCAGGTGCAGGACAGGCAGGACACGTGAAGTCCCAAGGCAAGGACAGCCATGCTGGGATGGTTATTTATTTATTCCCTGGAAAGGGACATGAGGCTGGAGATGTTTCACTGGAAAAGAAACATGAGACTTGTCCCCGACAAGCCTATGTGAAATGTAAATTGTGCCCCAAATCTGGCTCTTGGACAGGAAACCACCAGTTCTGTCCTGGTCCCATAAGTTCACATGGAGATCATGATCATGTGGTCACAGAGTTGAACTTCTCCCAGAAACTCAGTGTTTGCTTTTCTGAGGTATCACAGAGAGAAAAAACATCTGAATTTGAAGTCTAGGCTGAAACACTGAATTTTAGTCTCAAGGCAGTCATTCTGAGATGCAGCAGAAAAGGGAGAAAATAAAACACACTTTCAGGAGCTCAGAAACGTGTAGGAGAATCCAAGTGAAGTACAAAAACTGCTAAAGGCAGTAAGTTTTAGTGTGTTTTGGTAAGGATACTGTATTTTTGTATGAACCAAAGACCAGTGCCTTCAGCCAGAGCTGCCCTGACCTGGCAGCAGAGTTCCTGAGAGCTGGGCCCAGTGTTTCCCACCAAAAGCTGTCCTTCCCCAGCATATGCTGTTCTGTCTCACCCCACCAGCTGCACTGCTTTGTGGTGAGTTCCTGCAGACCATGAGGGTCACTAATGCTCCTTGGTGGCCAAGACCAAGGGATTTAAAATAACATTTTCAAAAGCACTGAAGTTACTGTAGAGCCCAAGGACCATGGTATTCCCACCACCCACATGCTGGTGCTTTCTCTAAGCCATCTACATAGGGGTTGTCTCCATAAGCTTCCTTTAGGCAGCATATTTTAGAGCAATGATGTAAGCTGGATGTAGAAAGTCACCTGTGGTGGAGAGTGTGCATAAGTGAAGTAGTAGGGGTGTTTCTCTGCTCACACAACAGACAAAACCAAGTTAGACATTGATGTTCCATTTGGAGAGAGGCTTTTAAAATCTTATCTGGGCTTATTTATTTCTAGAAAGAACATTAATAATTTTCTCTGACCTGCAGAATAACTCCTTTATCAGCCAAGAACTGAAGGCTCTGGTTTCTCTCTTTGATGGCAGTGGGAGGCTGTCATTGCAAGGACATTTCTCCCCTTGGTGGCACCAGCAAAGGGCAGCTTCTGCTCCCATCCCTTCCTCTAGCCTTGTCCCACTGCTGCTAGAGCAGAGACCAGGGAAAAGTGTCATATTGCTGTGGGAGGTCTAATGGGACAGGAAGCAGCATGCAAGAAGTTAGATCAGCTGAAGGGGGCAGCTTGGACTGATGAACCAGAGGGCGGTCCTCAGGATGGCCTGGCAGCTTTATTTATCTCCGGAGCTCTAGAGCGAAGGAAGATTCAGAAATCTTTCCTCTGTCATTTAGTGGCTCTGCACAGAGCCCATGTTTGCCAGAGACCAGTTAAATGGGAAAATAGCTTTCTTTGTGCTACTCAACACCCACATGGCTCTCATGATGGCTTTTTTCCAAATATTTCAATATGGGCCTTCAGTCATTCACAGGACTTTCATACTGTCTTTCAGTGGGAGGAAAAGTGACCACATGCCTCTTCAAAAATTCCGCCCAAACCTCACAAGTGTAAAATAATAATTAATGGTGCAGAATAATTAATGATGAATAATTAATGATAGAATAATTAATGGTGTAGAGTCTGTTGCAGAATCTCAGTCTAAACGTGGTACAATGAAGGGTTAACATGAACTTGCTGTCCTTGCTCCCCTTGAGCAATGGGCAGGGAAGAGGCAGCACTGACAAAACAGGCAAAATCTCTCTGAGAAATGGCAGCTCTCCAGATGCTACCTTTTCTCACATGATTATTAGGCTCTGCCCTGGCTCCACTGTGGGAAGTGCTCAGGACATGCTGCTGGCTCCCACATGTTCAGGCCGTGTCATAGGGGATAATCCTGTCTCTCTGAGCTTTGTCAGATAGGGGCTGGTCCGGGCCTTCTCCAGCAGCTGTGCAATACACAAAAGATCTGTAGTGGAGCAATTACTCTACACAACCATTAAACAAGCAAATGTGATCTAAAAAGGTAAGATTAATGCATATTCCTTAACTGAGTATTTGACAAATAATCTGTCATAGTAAGATACTCATCTTCCCCCCACACACAAT